>BOPP01000311.1:340993-355455 GCA_017312745.1 Gryllus bimaculatus
TGCGTTATGACTATTCTTTCATGGTGATGTAGTGGTTGAGTTGAGGGCGGTGTCGTATAATGAATTGTGAATCGGTGGTCCATGGTAGTTCGTTGTTAGTGGTGGTTGAGGAGGAGGGGTTTTGTTTTTGGCGTGATGTCGTGATTGACTTCGAGTGGTGATAAATGGTTATGTGTGGTGACGGGAAATAGTGATGCTGGGGTGGTACAGATAACGGTCCGTTGAAATTGACGCTGTTGTTTGGTAATTCTCTCATGAAACGGCGAATCGCGTGCTGTGATGGTGACGGCTGCGGCGGCGATGGAGTGGTGCTGACAGTGGTGATGCGTGGATTGCTGGTGCTGGTGAAGGGCGGACAGTGGTGAATGCTGGTCGTGGTGGGTGACAAGGGTGGTGATGGTGACACTGGTGTGGTGGTATAGTGGGGTGGTGATGGTGGTGGTGGTGGTGTGGTGGTACAGTGAGGTGATGGTAGCAGAGGAGTTTTGTGGTGGCGGCCCCGGTCGGGCGGAGAGGGGTTGGCGGACTTGGGGAAGAGAGGTGGTGGGTGGTGGCGGTGTGGAAGGAAGTCGTTCCGCTGACATTGCAGAATCTCTCCCTCGCGCCACTTCTTCTCTGTCTGTGCCCCTCTTCCCATTCCCAGTACACACCCGCCCCTTCCCCCGCCTCCTCCCCTCCTCAGCTACCACGCTTTACTATTGCAACCAGAGATGCTAACGGAATTAAGTCCACTAATTACGAATCGATAACTTATAGAAAAAATATTCGTAAGTACAAGGGACGTTGGAAAATTCACGTTTTATAAATATCTCGGTGGGAACTAATTGAAAACGTGTCATCTTAACAATACCGAAAAGCGTATGTGGGCCTTATCAATGTGCAAATACGCACGCATTTGGCGTCATTTTCTAAGTTTGTGTTTCTTATAATATACCCAGTAGTGGAGATTACATGACTTCGCCGTTACAAATATGCGCCATTCTCTCTTGACATACATACATTAAACAGTGATAAATGTAGTGTATTTAATTAAGACAAAGGATTTTTCAGACACATTACAACCATCCCTATCACGTACAATGGCTCATTGTTGGAATTACAACACAACAGTGTTGCTGATTGGCAGGTCCTAGCATTCCAGACACGACGGTGGTGTATTTTCAACACTTGCTAGAATCAGACGAATGCCATAATAGAACTCTAACAAACGGGCCACGAACCTCTCGCGATCTTTCCTTCCACTTTCTTGTTATATCCTCTCCCCTTACACACTCACTCACACACACACACACACACACACACACTAACATGCCCCACACATGCCGGGAGACCAGTCTAGAGCTTAGAGCATATTCTGGGTGGGGCAATATCCCACTAGGGAGATACCTGAAAGAGGAAACCCCACAGGTCAGTGCCGGGCGTCAAGTTTCAGGAGAGATGACCACCGTCACTGCCTTATGATAAAACATGCACCACACTTACGGGCTCAATGACTACAGTAGTTGATGCGCCCGCAAACACTACGTAATGAAGGAAGGAATCAATCGACCGCCCTCAGGGTACGAGGACTTCTGAATCTACCTGGACCCACTTGCCACACTACCGCCCTGAAGACGGCTCGAGGGAATCGACGATAGTCTGCTTATTTTGAAAAATAAATTTCTTTTGTGTACGGCTTGACGTGTGTTTAAGACTTCTTTCCTCTATTTACAAATTTAATAAAATAAAATAAAAATTATTTCCGAAACTTTTTTCATATTCCGACGTCATTTTTTTTTCGAACAGCGCCTTCTTTTTCATCAGAAAAAAAAGGCAGTAAATGCGAATCGGCTCATGATTAGCAACAGACATTACGAAGTTTATGATTATTGTGATTATTGGGGACTTACAACTGAGAAACTAACTCCTTGTGCCGAGATTGTTTTTATTTTTCATGAAGTTAGTGGACTTTCAACAATAGTGCTTTTTCATACCTTATTTTTAGGTATCTGTCCTCTGGATATAATTTGGGTATAAACTATAGCTTGGGGCGGAATGCTATATTTACCAGAGCATAAAAAAGTAATAAATAATGTTTCGTGTTCTTCTCGTCAAGTTTATTTTACGTTGAATTGTCTGCGCACAGACGTTTTTCACTTGTGCTGTTTTCTAAATGGCTACCAACCATTAAATATATTCCTACGAAAGATTATTATCCTTACAAACATTGTTCGGAAACCCTTCGAGTCTTATTGTAGCCGCCATTTCAATCAATAATGTTGTCAATAGTCATCATCTCCAGCAGTACCTACAATATCAGAAATTTATGCAATACTGTAATATAAATTACATTAAAGTAATTAACATGAACGCACATAAAATCTAATGTACACATGTTCTTTGGTTGCAAGAGTAAAATCTTTATGGTCTACTCTGGAATGAAAGAATGACTGAAAGATCTCGATGGACTGATGATAATTAATATACGATATGAATAATGAGAGGCAAAGGAAACGGGAGAACCATTACATTAAATCTACACTGTTATTAACTTACGCATTAACATTAATAAGCAAATATATTAAACACGTTTTAATGTACAAGATACATTAAGTTTCATATAAATTAATACTTTTATTTACATGAATGTTAATGTCATTTCTGACAGTACAGTTCACTGCCTCAAAATCGACGCAGTTTTGATCACAGCTGGCTCTCCCCGTCCTCATCACTTTCATTTCCATCGCCCCTGTCTCCGTCACCACCACCGCCAACGTCACCACCGCAGCCGCCGGGGCTTTGTTACATCGCACTCATTTATTTTTGCGCGGCGCGATGCTCGTTTTTTTCCCGACTCCCTGTTCTCTGCCCCTCGGAAACCCTGAGGATCAGTGGACGCAGCGTACCTCGCCCCATTCCTCTCACTCTCTCCCTCCACTCTCTCTCTCTTTCTCTCTCTGTATGTATACCTTCTCTCTCTTTCTCCCTCTCTCGCCTTCCAACTGCAAGTCTCCGTGTGTGTACGGTCTTCGCTCTGTACCCTAAGGTTTTAGAAGCCTGTAAATGCGGGTTTTCCGCCCATGTATCAGACGTAATTCGCTGTCACATGTTTTGCCGTTTTATATTGAACTGCAGTGGCGTTGCTCGTGTGATTCAGCGATACGGGAATACAGTTTTTGAGAGGGACTCGTGGACTTGTTTCCCTTGGTCCAAACTTTTATTATTATATTTTTGATCGAATACTAATAGTTGTACTTTCTGTCCTTTTGTTCCGATTGTTTGTGTTGCATTTGTTCTCAAGACTTTTTATGTTCGAAGTTTGCAATAAATATAGTAGAGATATCTATTTTTGTCAAAAGTATGTAACCAGAAAAACTCTTAGATAATAGTTACGAGTTATTCAATCCTTTCATTACAAAATATGTCTCGTCACTTTTACTATTGCTAGAGAAATACATTCTTGTTTTAAGTGAGAGTAATTTAATTTTCTCACAACTTTATTGCTACCTGTTAGTCGTAGCTCAGTAATACAGTCTTGCAAGTTGTTATCAAAAACTATTTTTTCTCTTTGTTTTTTCAATTTATTATAATCAAACTTTTTATACTCTAGATTTTTACATTCTTTTGAAAAGTATTAGGGCGTTTTGTGTGGTGACACCATTCTAAGAAATATTCTAGTGTATTGGATTAGTGAAGAGTAATAGTCATTTGGAGATTTCAATTCGAAATTCAGCGGTGATGCTTAGAACAAAATTCACATATGTTTAGCTAAGATACAGATATAACACTAAAGAAAAAAAATGCGACATTGCTTCGTTGGTTCTCTGAGGAATTTTGTAGTTTCAGTAACAATCCAGAAAAGAAAATGCCGATCTCTTCTCATGAAATAAAGATGAATCTGCCACCAATCGGCACTGTTAAAGTTTCAAAAATTCAAAGTTATTGTACATAAAAGTGACCTTTTAAACCATTTCACCATAAAATACTAATTTTCACTTTTTGAGCCACAATTATTCCAGGACAGCGACGGTCTATTAAAATTCAATATACTATATAACTATCGCTGCCATACTCACGTAAGTAACATCTAGTGGTGCGAAAATAGCGCGTACTTTCTTGCCCCTACCTTCACGCAAAAGTACGCGGAAAGTACTCAACTTTTCGATTAATGTTATACAACATTATTTTAAAAACTATCATTAAGGAACACATTTCATTAAAGGAAAAAATGTCTATTTTCATAATTGCACCTATTATTTACAATTATGTATAATATTGACTAAACGAGAAATTAAGCAATTTCGAGTATTTTAGGAACATTCTTTACCTACATGACCAATATTGTTTGCACTAAAATCATTACTAGAAAAAATAGTTAATTTTCTACGAACAAACCAACCACAATTAACTATGCCAAAAAGGTATAAAATTAGTCTTGAAATTAACAAACAAAAATTGTACAAATGACATAAAGGTTAAAGTATCTACAATGGGCAAAAACATCGAATTGGCACCAGTGACCGATTTTTTCTATGTTCCATAACATTGTACGTTCAGTTTAAAAAATAAATTAACTACCATTTTTTGGAACATCCATCCCTTCGAATGTTGCGAACTTCATAGAATAGCCCTTTCCCCGCCTGCAATCTGCCACAGAGGCTGTAAGCGCGGCGTGATGTCTCCACGTCCCATGGAGGAAGCACATTCGCAAACTCGGCCAGTGTAGGAACGGGGCTGTTCTCTTTACGTAAATTAGTTGAAGCGCCTCTCTCTCTGCTCTGCTGTTCTCATCAACGCCGAGCAACACTGTTCGTCGCGGCATTATCGTCTCGTTTACAAGCGAACATCACGCCGCGCCGGGCGCAGGCAACTCCCAAACGGCGACGCCAGCGCCGCTCCTCGGAGGCGCATGTAACTATCTGCACCACGTGTCGCCCCAGGAGGGAGTGCACCCGTGCGGCGAGATCGCGAACTAGAAGAGTAGCTTCGCTTTGCGAGATCTTGCTCTTTCAATCAGGGATGCTGGCCCCAAGAAGGAAGGGTAGCATTTTTTGAATTATACAAAATAGGTACGTTGACATCTGAGAGAGAATGTATGTATATTTGTTAATAAATTAGAGTGCATTAATTGAGTGAATAGAATGATCTTGTGGATGAGGACTTCCGCTGATTTTCCACGTCCGGTAGAAAAAATGGATTTTATTGTAAGCAAATGAGGTATTAAAGTGAAGCATTCGTTCCCTAGGGGATATTTACTATCGTGGGATTAAATATTGTCTCCCTTGTTTACATTACGACAATGAAAACAAACGACATACATGAGTAAACATTTATGTTTTTAAACAGAGCGTGACACACAAGTGATTTGTACTTCTTTGCTTCCTCACCGAAATATTCCAGCATGAAATTGAAACTTCAATTAATATTTCTTTATATTTTCGCCAATACTTAATTTTTCCACGAGGTTGCAATTTTCATTTTCTTTATTTTTGGCATTAGAGTTTCATTAGCAGCATCAGATATGCATTTACGCTTAGCCATGGCCTTCATTAAACGCTTAGTTCTTTATTGACAGTTTCTATAGCAACAAACACTATTCACACATCACGAATTTTAAAACCCATAGCTCAATATTTAAGTTTATAATTTTCCTCAAACTATTATGGTCGTGAAAACAATAACATATACCCCTCGGGAGAAAAATTATTTTTCACTCGGTATATTTAAAACCCACGGGGTAGGTTAGGAAAAAATAATGCATTTTTCTCCCGTTTTCCTCTCTCTCTCTCTCTCTCTCCCTCTCCCTCTCTCTCTCTCTCTCTCTTTCTCTCATGTACTCTACCGTTCATTAAACTGACGAGACCATCATGACGGGACGAAAAATGAGTTAATTCAATGTGTTTATGAAAAAAGAAGTAGGTATGCGCGGCATAGAGATACTTTCCTTTTTGTTTGCTTCATTACTCAAAAACAATTCATTTTTAAAAAAGTGCGTGGCACCATTTAAAGATATAAAATTGAGAGATACATTGCATTGAGGAATGATATGTGGCTTAAATACAGGAGGTGTACGACAGGTTCGAAAAAAAATTGGAACGTTTGCAATTTTCCAAATTCAGAAGTTTTATTGAAATAGGAACTACACCATATTTATAAAAGCACATATACCCGAGAAGTGTCCGAGAATGTCACAGGGAATTAGTGGAGTTCTTGGGAATAATGCTTTTCCATACCGGACATTCACGAGATGAGCAGGAGAGTTTCTGGAGGATGTGTAGTAACCAGTCATTAGCTACGCGCGAGATCAATATCGCCTATGAGTGTGCAAACTGTTGTGGCGTTCATGATTTGGAATATGAAATCAGTTCTTTTATTTCAAATACCTTAATGAATATGAGAAACGCAATTTTGGTGTGTTGTTAAATGTGGACTTAATCCGCAATCCTCGTGTATGGGGAAGTAACATTCACGCACGTTTCTTGTGCTCCAAAATCTCTTTCGAACCTTTAGCACAAGTAGATGAATGATGAATAAAAGCACAAACAAAGCGAGGCTAGCAACATTCCAAAACTAGAAATGTTAGCACCCGAATGAAAGAAAATATATTTGCATCGGTAAATAAACCATGTTCTATGTTTCTAATGTTCTATGTTTCTGACCAAATAGAAACCACTCTCCCGCCACTATTGCTATTACTAGCAAAAGGAGAGCTAAAGAAAATATGCGCCTGGTGATTTAGCATTTGTTCGATGGATCAAATGAAACTTGATGAAAAAACCTATGGCGGTGGAGGTCACTGTCTCCGAAGCTGTATCATTGTTAACATAAATATTATTTACGCTTTAGTCAATGTGTATATTCTTACAGTAAAAAAATAGATCTGAAAAAATCTTAGACTATATTTTCTGACGTTACAAATAAATTTTCCCAAATTGGTTTATGAAAGAAGCTAGTACTAAAAAAAATAATTAAGACTATTGAAAATTCGTGAATACTTGTTCTTTTTTGTGAAGGCGACAAACTTAGCAACATACCTCATCAAATGAATAATTGCAAGAGTAATTATAAATTACGAAGATGGGCTTCCTTTTAGTTTTGCTCATTCAAAGTACACGTTGAAATTTATCCGTAGATTTCAAGTGCATGACGGGTGTAAACACTAAACCAACATTTTTGAAAGCTCGAAGTTTTAGTAATTTTAAACATTTGGTTCTAAAATGTTAATATAACAAAAAATGCAAAAATCGAAGGGGTAGTTAGCGTTTTTTTTTCTTCAGATTTTGTCGTGCTGTCGTTTGTCTGACCACAGTACTGTTTCTTTCCTGACAGTGCTCACTATCAAGTTTTGACAGGTTTCCATATACATGGCACATAGATAAACACCCTCCAATAGTTGATGATAAATTCAGAATGTGTGACCAAGAATATGAATTGATTCAGTATACTATCAGGCTGTAGTGTACTGTCGCCTTCTGAATATAAACTTAGGAATGACCACACTTGAGGTATGATCCACGACAAATGCACCAAGAAATAAGGTATTTTGCAGATCACACCATTTTTCAAGTACCATCGTCAAACATTCCTAGAAAACGTCGCATTGTACTGGAATCAGAGTATCCTGGCAGACCAAATCATCCATTACCAGACCTGATATCACAATTCGAGACAAGTGATCCAAAAAAATAGTTTTTTACTTCGTTTTGGTTGACAGCAACAAGATCATGATAACCAACCAAACGAAGCTGGGAAAAATTTAGAGAATTGGTCCAATTCGTGAAAGAAAATTCGCCTTTGAAATATGCAAAAAAACAATTCCCAAGATAATGACAACTACCCGTGTTGTGCTAAGTCACTACTAAGTCAGAGGATGAACAAACATGAATTAATTAATACGCAGAAAGTTTTTATAATTAATGAGTATTTTGTGGTTAGAAGATTCATGGGAGCAGATGTGTAATAGAATTCTTAATTTAACTTTTGTCTAAATAGACCATATTAGATACATTAATTGATAAAAATGTAATGAATGCGTTGTAATTACTATAAGATTTATATTAATAACTTTCCTATTTTCATTATGTGATTTGTATTTGCATGGTTACTGTAATTTCAGAGGATAAAGATAAGACATTTATTAATTATTATTATTATTATTATTATTATTATTATTATTATTATTATTATTGTAAGTAATTGTTATGAGTCCTCGCGTACCTCTGCCGCTCAAGGAACCGACTAGCAACGAGAGCGCTTCCATTCCGAAGGCAGCCCGTACAGTTGGCAGGCGTGGCGTTGGTGGCGCGAGCGCGGGGGAGGGGCCGGCTGATAAACGCCCGCTCGCCGATTGTTATCGGAAGTGCGAACAAGCGAACTCCAGCAACCCGCCGCCGCCACCGCCGCTGCTGCTGCTGCAGCCTCCGCTTCGATGGGGCACGGGAGGGGAGAGGTGGTAAAGAGGGGAAGGGAGGGGCGAGGAGGGGGCAGTGCCTGCGGGGAGTTGCAAGTTTGCGCCGCGGACGGCCGCTGCTTCAGCCACTCCCCTCCCCTCCATCTCCCTCGTCCCTCTCCGCCCCGAAGACCGGAGCACCACCCGGATGGACGTAGTCTCGCCCCGGAGCCTCGAACCGCCACTTGCAATCATCGCCAGCATTTAGCAGCGCGGTTTGCGTCTTTAGAACAAGTCCGATGCGAAAGTTCTCTTGAGTAATAGGGTCCATTAATAGGCAATCTACTTTATGTCATACTACTTTTCTTTATTAACATCCTTTAATATGAAGTATGTAGTAACATGAAGAATACTACTTCGTCGCTTATTAGACATTTTGACAATAATTTCCTTTATTAGTATATCTTTATACGAAATAATAATGATAATAATAATACTAATAATACTAATACTAATTCTAATTCTAATAATAATAATAATAATAATAATAATAATAATAATAATAATAATAATAATAATAATAATGTTCTCGCACAACGGCCTCTTACCTCAAGGAACCGACTAGTTATGGAAGCGGAGAGCTCTTCCATTTTGAATGCAGACCGTGCAGTTGGCAGGGGTGGCGTGGTGAAATATAATAATTCTGTTTATTAATATCTGTTTATACAAAATCAGTAATGGCATTTACTAGAGTACTTCACTGCAATTTGGAGATGTTTGAAACGAATGGACTGCAATGAACAACTAGCTGATGAGCGAACGAACCAACCCAACGACTGACCAAAAGGACAAGGCCTTTCATCAGACAAACGGACGTAGTGAACGTTGGTCAGGTTAGCGACTGGATTGACGGACCGATCAACTAACTGATTGACCGCCCATCAGGCAAACTGAATTAAAGGTCCAACAGAACGTTGGTCCAATGTTTTGAAAGGTCAACCGTCAAATCTCGAACTATCGACTGGCCGACCAACAAAATGGTCCGTTCTGCAAACAGTTGCGACGAACAATATCAAAAGCCGATCAATGGATTTAGCAGTTAGCTACATCGGGCGATGGGCAGAAGGAGAAATTAACTGATCGAAGACTGACTGGCCAAAATAGACGGACTAATGAACAAGGATTCAAATCGGGATCTCGAAACTCAGGTGGAGTTGCGATAATGGGAGGATAGCAAGAATCTTGAAAAAACAAAATAAACAAAGAAGGGAAGATAAAAGCGTAGAGGGAAAGAAAGAAGGATGAATGAGAGAGAATATAAGAAAAGAAAGTTTGCAAGAATGGAAGAAAGGGCAGATGAGAGAAAAGAGGATAGAAAAGACTGTGAAAAAACGAAGTAAGGAATTAAAAAAAGAAAGAGAAAGAAGGATGAGGCGAAATGTGTATTGAAAATAGGAAAAAGAAAAAATGGATCAAGGGACCTAAACGGGAAGCAAGTATGGAAGAAATAAAGAAATAATAAGAAAGAAAGAAAAAATAAGGGGAAAAATCAGGACTCTTAGAACACATGTCAATAGTTTTGTTGGAATCTCCCTATTGAATTCACATTAGAATTATTTATGAACAATATTTTTCAGAATAACACTAACTTTTGTTTTGTGTAAGCTGGTAGAATGTCGCTAGGTGCTGGATACAACCTTCTTTTGCATTCAGCGTACAGACACTTAAGAAAGGGGAAGCTCATTCTTTATTGTTGTGATCCAGTACGGTGGCTAATGCGTAATTTCCTGTGATGTTGCAGTTCCCGACCGACATCGTGCCGGGGCTACGGCTGTCAGCATTAAGGTGACACTACAGTGGAAGATCCGCAGGAAGTGGAACTCTACGAAGATGAGTGGTCGAGACTGAAGATCCGAAATACAGGGAAGGTAGGGATTATCAACATTCAACTTTAGTTAATTTGAATAATTAACAATGCATTCATTAATACATACAGTGGTTTTTGGCACATTCGTTTATTAATCCATTAATTAAAAAATGAATTAAATAATTCAAATGAGATAACATTTGGTTTATTCGTTCATTTAGCCATTCATGTAGTCGTTTATGCGATAGGTCATTATTACTTCATTCATTATTTAATTAAATAAAATGTTATTATATTTTGGTTTAATTCGTTCATTTACACATTTTCTAAACTCTTTCTCATGAACTGAAACGAAATAAAAAATATAATCGACATTTAAAATACTCAGTGAAGTGTGGCCAGATGGAAAAGTAGGTCTTATGGTCTGAGACACAATAAAAATATATTATTAATTGTTATTATTATTATTATTATTATTATTATTATTATTATTACAATATTATTATTATTATTTAAATATTATTATTATTTAAATATTATTATTATTATTTAAATATTATTATTATTACAATATTATTATTATTATTATTATTAAATGATACTGTTAAAATGATTGGAACAAGGCAATTAGAATTAGCAAGGAAGGCGGTGACAGCAACACACATATCTCCATCAGAGTATTGAATCGTACATAATTTGATCGCGCTGGCTTCGATCCTTATGCCTTATTACGATAAAACGATTTTCTGAATAGTCCCTACTACTAAATTGACTGGTAAAACAAATTAAATGGTTGGAAAACACGTGTTGTAATATTGGCATTGTGATAAAATATGACTGGGCCTCGGGAGAGAAAATGTAGCGTGGTCATAAATGGCAGAAAGTGCATATAATATTATTTATAGTTCATCACTATTCATCTCTTCGTTGTGTGTCGAGATTCCATTTTGCTCTGGGCCACCGCCGGACAAGGCACAAATGAAGGAAAAGAAACTGATGTGGTCAAGCTATGCAAAAGCATCCAGTGTTGCTCCTTTTTTCGTTTTTAAAAACAATTCGTTTGTTCATTTTTCAAAAACAATTCGTTTATTTATTTTTCAACATTAATTCGCTCAATCATTTTTCCACTTTATTCACATATTTTTTAAAAACTCTTTCCATAACATGAAGCAAATCTAGATAGAGTGTCTAAGTTCAAGTTTACATGCTCGAAGAAAAAAATTACGACAGTAATGAAAACCACTCTAAACAAGTAAAATGAAAGTGAGGCTTTGCACTTTAGAAAACAGCGTAGGTAGGCCAACCGACATAGAAGGATATACAGAATAGCTTATAGAAACCAACGTATTTCAGCAAAGGGGTTCGTAATCACAAAAATCAGACAAAAAAAGCAAAGTGCAGATATGAAGAATTTTTTGTCAGGACAATAAGATATTAGATCTGCCGGCGCATTTTAAAAAAATATTCCCCACATTATTTTTAGTCAGAAAAATATCAGAATTAGTTTAGTATCAGTACATTAATTAACTTTAGAATCTTATATTTAGTGAGTTAAAGCTTAAACAACATAGTATCGTTTAAAGCGGTCGCGGTGGTGTGAATGGTATCGAATAATGTTGGGACGTAAGGAAGTTAAGTAGAGTCCAGTACAATGATGTGTAATGATGTGCAACATCATTACTATAAATATTATATGCACTTTCTGCCATTTATGACCACGCTACATTTTCTCTCCGAGGCCCAATCACATTTTTATCACGGAGGGAGATTGTGTGAAATTATGGGGCTCTGCTGTGTGGCATTATACCTTGGTAAGACAAGGTTTTCAATTATGAGGTTATAGGACGCTGATGAGAGGTGATCGTGACCATTTTGAACCATCCCAGCATTCGGCTGTATGACCGAGGGAAACCACGAAAACCCCGGTCAGGACGGTTGGCACGGGGGCGAACACTGTTCTCCCGATTGCAAAGTGAGCGCTCTACGCACTAAACTACTTAGCTCGGTTATAATAAATAATAATTGTTATTATTATTATTGTTATTATAGTTATTATTTAATTAGTATTAACAAGTATTCGAGTAGAATTCTTGAGTGCGATTCTGTCACTTGCTGCTAGACCACTTTCCGTGCACCAATCGAGACGCTCAATCTCTTGGAGGGGAACTGGGAATTTGTTTTCAAATTCGGCTAGAATATTCAAATAAATTCCCCAAAACGTGTTTTTTCGAGTTTTGGTGCTGCAATCTTAGTGATAATGCTAGGAATTAAACCAACGCCACCTAAATCGACCTATGTAGGTGGTGTTGATTAAACACCAGTACCGAAAGGCATTTTAACTGAATACACCATAATTTTCTTTCACGACGTTGGCAACACTGGTGTCACCTTTAAGTGAAAAATTGAATAACCAAGTAAATCTCGCCGCAGTATGATATCAATTTAGAGTCGAATTATTATCGTATTTAAAAAAAATAAATTTGCGAAAACCGGCGAACAGTATTGCCTCGGAACTTATTAAACATGAAGAATTTCAAGTGAATATGGAGAAATTAGAACCTCAGTAATACTAGAAAATAAATGAACGTTCTTATGTTTTCCGTTTTTACGTAAGTGCGCAAATACTAATTTTCAAATGAATGCTACCCACAATCTATTCTTGATAAACTTAAATAACACATTATTCACAGAAATGTTCAAAATAGTCGCCTTTTAATATTAAATTCGCATACAACGCTAGATTTGCATACGAAACAATTAATAGAGCAATTGCGGAAGTAGAAGTGAAGACAAATTAGACAGAGTTTGTAAAGATTTAATCCGTTTAAAAAATTCGGGGAGAAGAATGTGGAAGAGTTAAGGAAATACGTGAAAGAATCAAATGAAGTTGCACGAGATGATGCGACAGAATTTCCGTAACTAATTGGAAACGATCTGCATTTTTACATTTAGCATTTGTGCTAATGCAAAAGCAAATGTGCTATGTTCATTTTTGGGCGTATTGGCAAAAAAAAGCGTAAATACGTAGCTGTAATAAAATTTAACTATTAGCATCAAAACGTGCAAATATTTGTTACGGCGATTAGAATTTTGAAATTGCAATAAGACCAATTCATATCCAGTATGGAGGAAAGATACAAGGTTAATGGGTGTTGGGAACTTTTGAACGTGAGTATTACATTATCAGCTACTACGATTCATTGGTAAGTCCAATGCCAGGTACTGAAAGAACATGATTAAACAAATCTGGGCAAGCAAGAAATGAAGTACGGAAGAAATTTTCACATGAAACGTTTTAAAACAGTTTACACCGTCGGCGTCGCCACATTTTACTAGTTACTTGTATTCTCATCGCTATTATATAGGCATTCATTTACTTCGTAAATTTCTGATACAGAGTTGTATTCAATTATGTTGAATGTATCTAACGTCCTATTATAATTTTTAAATAATTTTCTTGAATCATTCATTTCCCCGTCCATTCCGTAACTGCGCCTGGGAGCGCGGAGCGTGCCGGGGCAGCGGGCGAGGGGGGTTCCCCTGCACTTGTTCCCCGCGCGGTCCCCTCGCGCGCCTGACCAATGGTGCCGCGCTCTCCCGCCAGGCAGCGCATTCATCGCGCCCCCTTCTAATTGCAATCAGACGGAGAGCGCTCGGCCCGGCCACGCTCCCCCGGCGCCGCTCGCGCGCGCGCTCGCCTGGGCGGCAGAGGGGAGGGGTGGTCGGAGAGGACGAGGGGTCGGTGGGTGGGAGTGGCGTGAAGGGAGGGTGTGTCTGGATTAAGTGAAGGGAATGGCGGGAAGGAATAGGCGGGTGGAGGATTCAGGGTTGGAAGTGGCGGGAGAGAGAAGTTTGGAAAGGGTGGAAAGGGCGGGAGGGGTGAAAGGGGAAAGGACGTTCTCGTGAGGAGTACGAGGGGAGTGGCGGGAAGGGCTTGTTGGGAGGGTGTGGCAGTTTTTGGCGAAGGGCGGGAGTGGCGCGAGATGCGGTAGAAGTGGAAGTGGTGGGTGGAACATGGAGGAGGCAACGGAAAGGGGAGGAGAGGGAGGAGGAAAGCAAGGGATGGGAGGGATAGAGAGGGCGGCAGAGGTAGGAGAGCGAGAGAAGTGTGAAAGGTGGGAAGGGCAAGAAGAGTGGGAAAGAGTTGAGGGAAGAATTCGGTAGGGATGGAAGTTGCAGGAGAGGGAGAAGGAGCGAGAGAGGCAGGAAGATTGGAGGAATGCAAAG
>BOPP01000311.1:355480-366180 GCA_017312745.1 Gryllus bimaculatus
TAGGAATGCAAAGGGTGGGAGAGGAAAAGAGTTAGGGGAAGGGCGACAAAGCAGAGGACAGGAGAGTTTTTAGTGAGAACCAGTTTTGTTCACCTGCGGGTGTAGCAAGAATGCTCGCCATGGCATGTGGAAGAAGAATTGAGAAATTGTCGTGAGCTGGCCAAGCGGCTTACGAAAGGAGGCTTTGGCCTATGGAAAGGAAGGCGATGGGTAGATTATTACGCGCGACATGCATGTTTGATCATGTTGCCGTGGGCAAGAGCATAATCACGAATGTGAGGGCATATGCATGTGTACGGTGGATCACGAGGATATATGGCAGGGGGTATTTGTGAGAACAATGGTTAGTGGCATGTTCTGAATATGTGAGTATGCGCTATTAGGGTGATAATGCCGGCCCCCAGGACAGGAGATGACATGTTCCTTGAGATGTGAGTGGGCATTTACGTTGATGTGCTATGCGGTACGTACCGTTGGACAAGCCACGGGGGATGAACGGTGCCATGTGAGCGGGCATTTGCGTGCGGAATGAGGGGAGTATGTGAGGTCCATGTGCGGTGTGCAAGCGAGAGGGGTCTGGATGAGGTCATGAATGTTGGCTCAGTGCGTGGTCGTTGCTCGAAATGAAAGGATAACTGCGTAGGCTCTGCCGATAAAGGTTTGCCCAGGCCCCTTGGTTAAAACCAAACTCAATCAGGCGTAGATAAGGTCTTATAACACACACTGCTCAAAACGTGTGTATAGGGAATCCGTAATTAGGAATCTTTTGAAACCATTGAATTTTGGGATGGGGAAGAAAATATTACCAGTTTCTTAAAAGATGACCCTGACTATTTGTCATTCAATCGCGCGCGTCATTATTTACAACATTTTGCCGTTACTTCTCTGCTTTTCAGTCTCGTTTTTGACGAAGAATATCCATTTCCACTTCTTTAGTACATGTAGTGCAGACACTTGTTTATTCGTCTAGCTACTCTTTTTTTTCGTCACGCTCAACAGAGTCAGGAAACTCTGCCGATGGATAGTCTTTCTCTTCTGTTGCATAGATGTCTTTCATACTCTCTCTCTCTCTCTTTCTGTTTTTTTTCTTCTGCGATTTATCTATTTTCTTGCCTTATCTCCTTCACTGGTGTGTCTTTAACTGCAACGACATATGTCCTATCTATGATTTGCGTTTGCAGGTTAGTTTTACATTTTGGGCTCGACAAGAGCCGCGAGGTAACCGATAAAAAATCTCTTTTCTCTTGAGTATTTTTAAATCTTACCTTTTTCTGCAAATAATTCTAATCATATTCCAATATTGTGCGACAAAATATTAATTTTAGCATTTGGACTCGGGTATACGTGTTGAAAAGAAAGGAAAAATTCTTGATATCTTCCGCGGTTCGGCTTTTTTTTATTTCGGACAAAAATTTGTTAAGATTCAGCGACAATAATTTTCGTCATCATACAAAAAATGTTTTCCTTCCAGTTTCCTTTATTCCTTGTGCCAGCAAATGTTGAAATATTCCTTTTCATTTATTCTTGACTTAAGATGTGTCTTCGCTACATGGGCATGTTTTCTTGCAGCTCATCGGGAATATGGTTCAAATAATCATTTTCATTTATCACGGCAGTAACGTCTATTCCTTGACGTAAATCACTAGAGATAGTCGGACTAAAACTGGGGTTGATATGCCTTTGCAAATTGTTTTTTATTAGATGGGAGCAAGATATTTCATTTCCAATTATAATATCATAATATCATATCATTATAAGTATTTCATATCCCATAACTAAAACCATCGTTGCTTTACCTGTATTTCAACTTCAATTAAATTCTGCTAGGAGTATAGCCCAGACATTCCCAGAAGCTCAAGAAACTGTGTAGATATTGCAATTCACCCCATGGCGTACTGTCCAAACAGTTTTAAAGTTTTGTTGAAATAAAATAAATTAAAAAAGCGAATAAAACCGTCATGAATCTCGAACCCGTAGTGCTTGCAGTGATTCAGTTTTTCCGTGAGCGTCAAACCGCAGAAGTCAGTAGTACTCGTAAGTGTTGTGCGTGTGGCTTTGTTGAAAGGTGGCATGTGATTCACCCGGATGCTGGCCGAGACCCAGGCGCCCGCATCTAATTTAACATTTGCCGGGTAAAACCACGCGTATCTCCCACCAGCGTGACAATATTTTCTTTGCCGCCATTGTGTTCAAACGCTAAGCTTACTGACGAGGTCTCCCGTCGTGTTGTGTATAGTATAATTTCAAGTGTGTATAAATATTCGGCATGTATACGATATAATAAGGGAAGAAGGAAAAGATCGTTCGCGGTTGGTGGCCCTTTGTTAGGGTGCCTTGCCCCATTCTCTTGCGTTGATCGAGAGGAACTACGGAAAACGACCTATCAGGCCCGCCACGTATTCTCCTGCAGACAGGGCTTAATTCGACATAGCCCAAGGCTATCTAGTTAAGCTGGTCGAAAAAACCTCTTACCGTCGGGATTCGAAATCCTGGTTCTTCCGGTCAAGACTTCCGCAGTCTTATCGCACTGATGCCCTGGAAGCTACCTTTGCCGGTGGAACCGCAGAGGGGGCCCTCTTTAGTACAATGCAATGAAACAAGTCTCCAGTTAGGTAGCCCTTGGCGGCGAAGGCTAGGCGCCCTCCTTGCTTCCCATCTATTCATCGGCCATAACTCAGGCAATCGGACCCACCCCGCCGCCGCCCCCGCGGCGGGCCCGGCGCCCGCGCCTGCAGCACTGCGGCGGCGCGGCGGCGCGGCTGCAAACTTTTGACCGCGCGCCGCCCTACCGGCGGCCCCGGGAGGTATTGATGCAAACAGAAGACGGCGCGGCGCCGCCACTTAAGGTAATGAAACCCCG
Organism: Gryllus bimaculatus; assembly: GCA_017312745.1. Taxonomy (NCBI): domain Eukaryota; kingdom Metazoa; phylum Arthropoda; class Insecta; order Orthoptera; family Gryllidae; genus Gryllus; species Gryllus bimaculatus. Next base: position 358,341 of record BOPP01000311.1, read on the forward strand.
TGTTTTGCCGAAGGCCCAACGCTCGCTAGAGCGCCCCGCGCCGCTCCGCCCCCGCTCCGCCCGGCCTGAGAGGGTCCTTTGGAGGCTAGCGCGCTCTCCATCGACCAGTCGCACTTTTACCTGCCGTCGTGTCACAGCGCGGCGGCGCGAACCAGCACTTGCAATTACAAAATTCTTTTGCTTGCTGCCGCGCATTTCTCGTTTCGGGTTCTAGGCTTGGACTCAGTGGGTTTCCTCTCTTAAGCTTCGATTTGGGCTGTCTGGGTTTTTATGTTTGCTTGTGTCAGAAGAATCTCTCTCTTCTCCACTTTCTCTCTCCTTCTCCCTCTCTCTCTCTGTCTCTCACACAAACACCCACCCACCCACCCACACACCACACACCAAAACTCTCTCACCACAATCACAAACACACATTCACCCTCACACACCATCTCACTCCACACTCTCACGCACACACACTCCCATTCACTCACCACTCTCACAAATTCTCTACGACTTCACACTTTTTTCCAGTCACTCTCTCTTTCTATCTTTTCTCTTTATCTGTTCTGATCTCTCACTTTCTGTCTCTTTCTCGCTCTTTCTCTGTCTCGTTCTCTTTTTCTGTCTCGCTCTCACCCTCTCCTCTCGTATGAGACCTGCCGACTTGTCCCTCTACACCAGACACACAATCTCTTTATCCCCAGTGGTCTTCCGTTCGTTTTTTGGCTCTCTCTATGTAGGGCGTACATTTTTATATTTACACTAAGTGATTTTCAGATTTTGTCCAGAAAATTCTCGTTTGTTATTTCCTAAACAACCATAGTAAAGCCGTACCTAATGTGTTTACCACCACGGTATTTCAACGAAAATTTTAAAAAACGATTGGTCAACACCCGGAGTTCTGTTAAAAACCGGTTCTCGACCCAAACCCATTCTTTGCGGAAGGGAAAAAGAAAAGGGAATAAAAAAAAAACCCCAATTCCTTTGGCGGGGGCCAAATTTTTTTTTTTTTCTCCCCTCTTCCTGGAAAGGGTGGGACGGGTGGAAAGGGAGGGAGGGGTGGAATGAGCAGGGAAAAGAGAAGGGAGAGTCACAGGGGTAGGAAGGGACTAACGGGATCGAAAGGATGGGAGAGGGAGGAGAGATGGAAGGCGCGAGAGGGGTGGAAAGAGCAGGAGATGGAGTATCGGGATAGGAGTCGTAGGCGATGCTGGAATGACCGTAAGGACAGTGGAGGAAAGAGGACGGGAAGGGTGGGAGTGGTGGGAGAGGCAGGAGTGCTGCATGGATATTGTCCGGCCCCGGCGCCGCACGCGCGCGCTCGCGTCGCTGCTCGGCGACGAGGGGAGGACGAGGGGGCGGTGGGAGTGGCGGGAAGGGCTTGTGTGGCAGTGTTAGGTGAAGGGGAATGGCGCGAGAAGCGGTAGAGGTGGAAGTGGTGGGTGGAACATGCAGGAGGCGACGGAAAGGGCAGGAGAGGAAGGAGTTCGGGAAGGGGCGGGAGAGAAGGAGGTATGGAAAAGGCGAGAAGAGCGGAAAGGGCAGGAGAGAGAGAGAGAGGGGAGTTCGTCAGCGGGAAAGACAGGAGGAGAGCAAGGAATAGGAGAAATAAAGAGGGCAGCAGAGGTAGGAGTGCGAGAGAAATATGAGAGGTGGAAAGGACAAGGACAAGAAGAGCGGAAAAGAGTTGAGGGAAGAATTCGGTAGAGATGGATGTTGCAGGAGAGGGAGAAGGAGCGGGAGAGGCAGGATGGTTGGAAGGGGTTGGAGGAGTGAAAAGGGTGGGAGAGGGAAGAGTTCGGGAACGGCGACAACGGCAAGAGGGACAGGAGAGTTTTGTGAGAATCAGCTTGGCCACATGCTGTAAGCAAGAATGGTCATGGGCATGCGGATGAGAATGGTCGTGAGCTTGGGCAAGGGCTACGAAAGGAGCTTTGGTATGTAATGTGGGAATGGGTAGGCATATACGCGGACATGCATGTTGTTCATGTGCGTGGGCAAGAGCATAATCACGGGAATGTGAGGGCATATGCATGTACGTGGGATGCACGAGGGTATATGCAGGGGGTATTTGTGTGAACATGTTAGTGGCATGTTCGTGGATATGTGAGTATGCGTATAGGGTTGATAATGGGCCCAGGACAGGAATGACATGTCCTTGAGATGTGAGTGGGCATTTACGTGGCATGTGCATGGGTACGTACGTGGACAAGCACGTGGGCATGAACGTGCCATGTGAGCGGGCATTTGCGTGGGAATGAGGTGGGTATGTTGAGGTCCATGTGCGTGTGCATGCGAGAGGGTCTGGATGAGGTCATGAATGTTGGCTCGTGCGTGGTCGTTGTCGAAGAAGAAAGGATAACTGGTAGGCTCTGCATAAAGGTTTGCCCAGGCCCTTGGTAAACCAAAACTCAATCAGGCGTAGATAAGGTTATAACACACACTGCTTCAAAACGTGTGTATAGGGAATTCGTAATTAGAATCTTTGAAACCATGAATTTTGGAGATTGGGAAGAAAATATTACAGTTTCTAAAAGATGACCCTGACTATTTGTCATTCGAATCGCGCGCGTCATTATTTCAACATTTTGCGTTACTTCTCTGCTTTTCATTCTCGTTTTTGAGAGAATATCCATTTCCATTCTTTAGTACATGTAAGAGACACTTTTTATTCGTTAGCTTACTCTTTTTTCGTCACGGCCTCAACAGAGTCAGGAAACTCTGCCATGGATAGTCTTTCTCTTCTGTTGCATAGATGTCTTCATACTCTCTCTCTCTCTCTTTCTGTTTTTTTCTCTGCGATTATTATTTTCTTGCCTTATCTCCTTCACTGGGTGTCTTTAACTGAACGACATATTCCTATCTATGATTTGCGTTTGAGGTTAGTTTTACATTTTGGGGGTAACGATAAAAATCTCTTTCTCCTTTGAGTATTTTTAAATCTTACCTTTTTTCTGAAATAATCTAATCTATTTCAAATATTGTGACAAAAATATTAATTTAGATTTGGACTCGGTATACGTTTTGAAAAGAAGGAAAATTCTTGATATCTTCCGGTTCGGTTTTTTGATTCGACAAAATGTTAAGATTCACGACAATAATTTTCGTCATCATACAAAAAATGTTTTCTTCCAGTTTCCTTTATCCTTTGAGCAAATGTTGAAATATTCCTTTCATTTACTTCTTGACTTAAATGTGTCTTCGCTACATGGGCATGTTTTCTTGAGCTCATTCGGGAATATGTGTTCAAATAATCATTTTTCATTTTATCACGGCAGTAAGTCTATTCCTTGACGTAAATCACTAGAGATAGTCGACTAAAACTGGGGTTGATATGCCTTTGCAAATTGTTTTTTATTAGATGGGAGCAAATATTTTCATTTCAATTATAATATCATAATATTCATATCAGTTATAATATTTTCATATCATAACTAAAACCATTCGTTGCTTTACCTGTATTCATACTTCAATTAATATTTGTAGGAGGTAGCCCAGACATCCCAGAGCTCAAGAAACTGTGTAGATATTGCAATTCACCCCATGGTATGTCAAACAGTTTTTAAATGTTTTTGAAATTAAATAAATTAAAAAAGCGAATAAAACCGTCATGAATCTCGAACCCGTAGTGTTGATTGATCAGTTTTTCCGTGAGCGTCAACCGCAGAAGTCAGTAGTCCCGTAAGTGTTGTGCATGTTGCTTTGTGAAAGGTGGCAGTGATTTCACCCGGATGGCTGGCGAGACCCGGCGGCGATCTATTTCGATTTGCGGGAAAACCAGGTATCTCCCACCAGCGTGACAATGCCCCACTTGTGTCAAACGCTAAGCTACTGACGAAGGTCTCCCGTCGTGTGTGTTAGTATAATTTAAGTGTGTATAAATATCGGATGTATACGATATAATAAGGAAGAGGAAAGATCGTTCGCGGTTGGTGGCCCGTTTGTTAGGGTGCTTCCCCATTCTCTTGCCGTTGATCGAAGGAACTACGGAAAACGACCTATCAGGCCGCTAGTATTCTCCTTCAGACAGGGGCTTAATTCGACATAGCCCAGCTATCTAGTTAGTGTCGAAAAACCTCTTACCGTCGGGATTCGAATCCTGGTTCTTCCGGTCAAAGATTCCGCAGTCTTATCGACTGATGCCCTGAGCTACCTTTGCCGGTGGAACCCGCAGAGGGGCTCTTTAGTAAATGGCAATGAACAGGTCTCCAGTTGGTAGCCCTGGCGGCGAAGGCTAGCGCCCTCCTTGCTTCCCATCTATTCATCGGCCATAACTCAGGCAATCGGACCCACCCCCGCCGCCGCCCCCGCGGGCGGGCCCGGCGCCCGCCGCCTGCAGCACTGCGGCGGCGGCTGCAAACTTTTGACCGCGCGCGCCCCTACCGGCGGCCCCGGGAGGTATTGTGCAAACAGAAGACGGCGCGGCGCCGCACTTAAGGTAATGAATTACCCCGTGTTTGCCGAAGGCCCAACCGCTCGCCTAGAGCGCCCGCGCCGCTCCGCCCCGCTCCGCCCGGCCTGAGAGGGTCCTTTGGAGGCTAGCGCGCTCTGCCATCGACCAGTCGCACTTTTACCTGCCGTCCGGTCACAGCGCGGCGGCGCGAAGCCCAGCACTTGCAATTACAAAATTTTTTGCTGCTGCCGGATTTCTCTTTCGGGTTCTGGCTTGACTCAGTGGGTTCCTCTCTAGCTCGTTGGCTGTCTGGTTTTATGTTTGCTTGTGTCAGAGAATCTCTCTCTTTCTCACTTTCTCTCTCTGCGCTCCTCTCCCCCACCACCCACCACCCGCATCACCCACCACACACACACAAACACACACACACACCACACACACACCAATACTCTCTCATACAATCACAAACGCATCTTCACCCTCACAACACTATCTCACTCACACACACTCCCATTCACTCACACTTCACAATTCTCTCGTCTACACTTTTTTCCTTCACTCCTCTTTCTATCTTTCTCTTTATCTGTCTCATCTCTCACTTTCTGTCTTTTTCTCTCTCTTTCCTCTGTCTCGTTCTCTTTTTCTGTCTCTCTCTCCTCTCCTCTCTGTATGAGACCTGCCGCTTGCCTCTACACCAGACACACAATCTCTTTATCCCAGTGTCTCGTTTCGTTTTTGGCTCTCTCTATGTTAGGCGTACATTTTTATATTTACACAAGTGATTTTCAGATTTGTCCAAAATCTCGTTTGTTTTCCTAAACAACCAAGTAAAGCCCGTACCTATGTGTTTACCACCACGGTATTACAACGAAATTATTAACATTGGTCAACCACCCGAGTTCTAAACCGTCTCGACCACCCATTCTGTGGAAGGAAAAGAAGAACCCATCCTGCAGAAGCTAAATTCCAGAAGAAACAGCAGTAAACCATGAAGATAGATTTAACTCACAAACACTCCCAAAAACATTTTCTTGCTAGTTATTTTTCTACTAATTTTTAAGTTTGGCAACGATCATCTTACTAAGAAAATCAAGTAAAATCTTTCCTACTTGTTTATTCACAGGAATAAACTTCCAACTGTAGTGAACAACAAACTTGCCAGAAAAACAAGTCAATTGATAGAAACCCAAGATGCTTCTTGAACTGCAATAACAATAAGATATATTGTACTCATCAAAACATTGTAAAACAGTTTTTTGTATTAATAACTGGCTGTGGTTCTCAAATCCTACTGAACCCAACGACATGCTTACACCATTTATAACGAATATGAATTGAATATCGTCACCCCCGATTCCAACCGTCTGCTTCGCGAAAGAACCATTCATCCTGCAAAGGAAAATTAAGTAAATTTAAATCAAAGAACAGCAGACCATTAAAGATGTATTTCACCAAACCGTAAAAAAAAATGTATTAACATTAAAGTGAATATTCAAATCAACCCTAACACCTACGTGCAGTTACACCACGTATATACGAATATGAACATCTTCATCACCCGAGTTTCAAACCGTCACAACCACCCATACAGCAAAAGGAAAAAGCCGAATAAAGTAAATGTAAATGGACAGCAGTGACCATTAAATAAAACTATGAGATTTTACTTCACCAACTATTTAGTGCAAACTTTTGTATCTACATTAAGTAATTTCAAATCAACTAAAACCCCGTACGTGCATGTTTACCACAACGTATATAACAAATGAACATCGCCCCAACCTTCCCGTCACCCACCCCCGCCGAAGGAAAAAGCAATAAATGTCAAATCCGCCTCCTGCTGCAGTGTTCGCAGGGGGCGTGAATTTGCGTTTCAGCCGCCCTCCGCTCGAGCGTGCCGGGCTACGCTTGTCCCCGCCCCCACCCCCACCCCCACCCCCGCCCGCCCCCACCCCCACCCTCCACTCGGGCGCTCGCGGATCAAGCAGGGTTGCACAAGGACCCGATGCTTCAAAAGAACTCTCGGTGTGTAGTAATAAACGAATTTTTTGAGCAGTAATTGTGTTGAAGGCAACATGTAAGGAATGAGAACGACAACATGAGGAATGAGACTTCTTAACTATTAGAGCTTCAACAGCACAAACTTTCTTTTTAATCATTGGTGACGTTGAGATCAATCCTGGTCCGGTGTACACACGCCGTGGTGCACCTGCACATTTATTGAGGTGTTAGATTCCTGCGGCGGCAAGTGCTAAGATCATTGGTTCCATAAGTGAAGTGCTTGTTTTTTTCTCGAGACGTTGCGATGATCTTTCCCCAGCTGAATGGTGATATCCGGCGTCGATCTTCTCGTCGGAAAGTGGGTTTTCCCAACCAGGTATCTCCCACCAGCGAGGCACCGTCTCAGTCGGGACAAGCTCTATGCTCTCGACCGGTATCCTGGGATGTGTGATAGTGTAGTGCATGTAAGTGCAAGTAAAGGGTGAAGATTGGACAAGGGAGAAAATGGAAAGATCTCGCGCGGTTTGTTAGGGAACTACTCCGTCATTCGCCTGATGATGGTCAGAGAAACCACGAAAAACTACCGATCAGACCAGCTGGCCACCAGAACACTCCTCCAGACAGAGGCTAAACTCGACTTAGCTATGTATCTTGTATCGTAAATACTGCCACCGTCGGGGCTTCAACCTTGGACCTCCCGGTCAGAGGCACTTCGGTAACATCCGTTCAGGTCCTGAGCCACTTCTCACAGTGCAAATGCGTTGAAAATGACGTAAGAAATGAGAGAGAAATCTATAATAATTAATGTTGCTTTAACAGCACATACTTTTTCGCATTAATTGTATCTACTCCGCAGTTAGATGGCACTGCAAAAGTGTTTTAATTCAGCAAACATTTGTCCGCGGCGACTCGCCTTGCGCTTTACCACTACACCATACAGTCGCTCTGACTTACTCACGTAGTCCGACGCTTAAAAATCTAATTCTCTCTCCCATTATTTTAATACGCGATTTTCCAAAATTCAACGAGGTCGATAATAATGAGACCTGCTTCATTTCATAAAGGCCCTTTGCTCTATCGACAGAAAAAATGTATTATTTTATTAATCTCATTAATTTCATTCAGAAATTAAGCCCAACATTCTCGTCTTTTTCAAAAATTGTATGACACTTTCTCATAGAGCGGATGTTTTAGAGCGTATTTTGTTTAAGGGAAAAATGTCTACCTTTATTTTGTAGTTTTGTAATGTTAACTTTTTGCAAATTTTGCAAATACAGAGAGTTTACCGGAAATGGGACCAGCATAATTTTGTATCGTTCTTTGATTCATACAAAGAGAAAATTTAAAAAAATTAAAGCCGTTTTTGAGGGGAAAATTGCCTATATTTCATGCAAAATGTTGCATAAACTACTAATATTTAAAAAAAAGTTTATTTCAAATTCCTTTTTTTGAAGAAAATATTTCATT
>BOPP01000311.1:366205-394387 GCA_017312745.1 Gryllus bimaculatus
GGTGGAAAGGGTGGGACGGCGGTGGAAAGGGAGGGAGGGGTGCGAATGAGCGAGGAAAGAGAAGGAGATGTACACAGGGGTAGGAAGGACTAACGGGATCGAAAGATGGAAGGGAGGAGAGATGAAGGCGCGAGAGGTGGAACAGAGCAGGAGGATGGAGTATCGCGGTAGGAGTCGTAGGCGTGCTGGAATGACCGTAAGGACAGTGGAGGAAAAGAGGACGGGAAGGGTGGAGTGGTAGGAGATCAGGAGCTGCTGCATGGATATTGTTCGGCCCCGGCGCCGCACGCGCGCGCTGCGCTTCGCTGCTCGGCGGCGAGGGAGGACGAGGGAGCGCGTGGAGTTGGGCGAAGGGCTTGTTGTGCGCAGTGTGAGGTGAAGGGAATGGCGCGAGAACGGTAGAGGTGGAAGTGGTGGGTGGAACATGCAGAGGCGAACGGAAGGCAGGAGAGAAGGAGTTCAGGAAGGCGCGGCGAATCGACAAAGAAGGAGGTATGGGAAGATAGGCGGCAAGAGCCGGAGAAGGGCAGGAGAGAGAGAGAGAGAGAGAGAAGAGAGAGAGAGAGAGAGAAGAGAGAGAGAAAGGGGGAGTTCGTCAGCGACGGAAAGGACAGGAGGAGAGGAGCAAGGGATAGAGAAATAAAGAGGGCCAGCAGAGTAGGAGTGCGCAGAGGAATAAGATGAGAGGAGGAAAGGACAAGACAAGAAGAGCGGAAAAGAGTTGAGGGAAGATTCCCGGTAGAGATGGGAATTGGCAGGAGAGAGAAGGAGCGGGAGACAGGATGGCTTGGGAAGGTGGAAGGTTGGAGAGTGTAAAGGTGGAGAGGGAAGAGTTCTGCGAACGGCGACAACGGCCAGAGGACAGGAGACTTTTGTGAGAATCAGCCTTGGCACATCGTAAGCAAGAATGTCATGGGCGTGCGATGAGAATGGTCGTGAGCTGGGCAAGGCTACAAAAAGAGCGTTGCGTATGGAATGAGGCGAATGGGTAGGGATATACGGCGCATGCATTGTTCAATGTGCGTGGGCAAGAGCAGAATCACGGGAAATGTGAGGGCATATGCATGTACGTGGGATGCACTAGGGTATATGCAGGGTATTTGTGTGAACATGTTAGCTGGCATGTTCGTGGATATGTGAGTATGCGTATAGGGTTTGACAATGGCCCAGGACAGAATGACAATGTCCTTGAGATGGAGTGCGGCATTTACTGGCATGTGCCATGTATGTACGTGACAAGCACGTGGGCATGAACGTGCCATGTGAGCGGGCATTTTTGCGTGAATGAGGTGGCTAGTTGAGCGTCAAGTGCGTGTAATGTGAGGTCTGGATAGAGGACGTGAGATGGCTCCCTTGCGTGGTCATGGTCGAAGAAGAAGCGTAACTGGTAGGCAATGACGCTCTGCATAAAGCGTTTGTCATCGCCCTTGGAGAGATAAACCTATCACACTCAAACATGGCATAGTAGGATAAAGACCTATAACAACACAACTGAGACCTCACATATCAAAATTACGAGTATGAATGCTTAAATTCCAGAAGACTGTTCAAATCATGATCGTAGAAGTGTTCGAGAGAAAGACAATCTCGCCTGTCCAGAAACAGATGACAATATCATATTTGACAATGTGCAAATCTAGATCTGCGCTCTCCGATCTCGCTCTACTTGTTATCATCAAGACATTACAGTCTTCTTTCGTACATGCCTCTCAAAGTATCCCGATTTATGATGTAGCCAATCACAGTTGCAAAGACGGTTCTTTAAATGCCAAATAGACCACTATATTCGTTAAGCTACTCTTTCTCGTCACGCCTCAACAGAGTCAGAAACTTCTACCATGATAGCTTTCTCTTCTGTTTCATAGATCTCTTTCATTCTTCTCTCTCTCTCTCCTCTCTCTCTCTTTCTGTTCTTTTCTCTGCGATTATTATTTTCTTGTTATCTCCTTCACTGGGGCGTCTTAACTGAACGGCTATTCCTCTCTATGATTTGCACGTTTGAGGTAGTTTTACAGTTTGGGGGTAACCGATAAAAAATCTCGTCTCCTTTGCAGTATTTTTAAACTTACGTTCTTTCTGAAAATAATTTATACTTCCAAAATATTTGTGAGACAAAATATTAAGTAAGGATTTGGAAATCGGTATAGGTTTTGAAAAGAAGGAAAAATTCCTGATATCTTCCCGGTTCGTTTTGATTCGACAAAAATGTTAAGATTCACGACCAATAATTTTCGTCTCATACAAAAAAATGTTTCTTCCAGTTTTCCCTTTATCCTTTGAGCAAATGTTGAATATTCCTTTCATTACTTCTTTACTTAAATGTGTCGCGCACATGCATTTTCTTGAGCTCATTCTGGGAATATTGTTCAAATAATCATTTTTCATTTATCACGGCAGTAAGTCTATTCCTTGACGTAAATCACAGAGATGGTCGACTTAAAAACTGGGCGTTGATGCCTTGAAAATTTTTATTTATCTAGATGGAGCAAATATTCATTCATTTATTAATATCATAATATTCATATCAGTATATAATATTTCATATCATAACTAAAACCATTCGTTGCTTGCCTGTATCATACTTCAATTAAATTTTAGGAGTACCCAGACATCCCAGCTCAAGGAAACTGTGAAGATATTCAATTCACCCCATGGTATGTCATACAGTTTTTAAATGTTTTGAAATTTAAAATAAATAAAAAAAGCGAATAAAACCGTCATGAATCTCGAACCCGAAGTTGTTATGATCAGTTTTCCGTTGAGCTCACCGTAGAAGTCACTAGTCCCGTAGTGTGTGATTCTTTGAAGCGTGCATATTTCACCCGGATGGTGACGAACCCGCGCCGATCTATTTCGATTTATTCGGGAAACCAGGTATCTCCCACCAGCGTTTACAATGCCCCAGTTGTGTCAAACGCTAGCTACTGACGAAGGTCTCCCGTCCGTGTAGTATAATCTTAAGATGTGCCTTAAATATCGCGATGTATACGAATAATAGAAAGAAAGATCGTTCCGGTTGCGGCCCCGTTCTGTTAGTGCTTCCCCATTCTCTTGCGTTGATATTCGAAGGAACTACGAAAACGACTATCAGGCCGCTCTAGTTATTCTCCTTCAGACAGGGCTTAATTCGACATAGCCCAGCTATCTAGTTAGTGTCGAAAAAAACCTCTTACCTCGGATTCGAATCCTGTTCTTCCGTCTAGATTCCGCAGTCTTATCGACTGATGCCCGAGCACCTTGCCGGTGGAACCCGCCAGAGGGCTCTTTAGTAAATGGCAATGAACAAGGTCTCAGTTGGTACCCTGCGGCAGGCTAGCGCCCTCCTTGCTTCCCATCTATTCATCGGCCATAACTCAGCCAATCGGGCCCACCCCCGCCGCCGCCCGCTGGCAGGGCCCGGCGCCCGCCCCTGCAGGCACTGCGCGCGCGGCGGCTGCAACTTTGACCGCGCGCGCCCCTACCGCGGCCCCGAGGTATTGCAAACCAGAAGACGCGCGGCGCCCACTTCAAGTAATGAATTACCCGTGTTTGCGAAGGCCCGACCGCTCGCCTAGAGCGCCCGCGCCGCTCCGCCCGCTCCGCCAAGCCTGAGAGGGTCCTTGGAGGCTAGCGCCTCTGCCATCGACAGTCGCCACTTTACTCCTCCGGTCACGGCGCCCCGCGGCGCGAACCGCACCACTTGCAATTACGAACCTTTTGCTGCTGCCGGATTTCTCTTGTTGTTCTGGTCCCTCGGTGGTTTCTCTCTGGCTCTTGGCTGTCTGGATTCTAGTTGTCTCTGTCAGAAAATCTCTCCTTTTTCTCACTTTCTCTCTCTGCGCTCCTCTCCCCCACCACCCACCACCCGCATCACCCACCACACACACACAACACACACACACACCACACACACACACACCAATACTCTCTCATACAATCACAAACGCATTCTTCACCCTCGACAACACTATTCACTCACCACACTCCCATTCACTCACACTTCACAACTCTCGTCTACACTTTTTTCCTTCACTCCTCTTTCTATCTTTCTCTTTATCTGTCTCATCTCTCACTTTCTGTCTTTTTCTCTCTCTTTCCTCCTGTCTCGTTCTCTTTTCTGTCTCTTCTCCATCTCCTCGCTGTATGAACCTGCCCGCTTGCTCACACCAGACCACCAATCTCTGATATCCAGTGTCTCGTTTCGTTTCGCATCTCTCTATGTTAGGCGTACATTTTGTATATTTTACACAAGATTTTCAATTTGTCCAAAATCTCGTTTGTTTTCCTAAACAAACCAAGTAAAGCCCGTACCTATTGTTTACACCACGTATACAACGAATATTAACATTGTCACCACCCGAGTTCTAAGCCGCTCGACCACCCATTCTGTGGAAGGAAAAGAAGAACCCATCCTGCAGAAGCTAAATTCCAGAAGAAACAGCAGTAAACCATGAAGATAGATTTAACTCACAAACACTCCCAAAAACATTTTCTTGCTAGTTATTTTTCTACTAATTTTTAAGTTTGGCAACGATCATCTTACTAAGAAAATCAAGTAAAATCTTTCCTACTTGTTTATTCACAGGAATAAACTTCCAACTGTAGTGAACAACAAACTTGCCAGAAAAACAAGTCAATTGATAGAAACCCAAGATGCTTCTTGAACTGCAATAACAATAAGATATATTGTACTCATCAAAACATTGTAAAACAGTTTTTTGTATTAATAACTGGCTGTGGTTCTCAAATCCTACTGAACCCAACGACATGCTTACACCATTTATAACGAATATGAATTGAATATCGTCACCCCCGATTCCAACCGTCTGCTTCGCGAAAGAACCATTCATCCTGCAAAGGAAAATTAAGTAAATTTAAATCAAAGAACAGCAGACCATTAAAGATGTATTTCACCAAACCGTAAAAAAAAATGTATTAACATTAAAGTGAATATTCAAATCAACCCTAACACCTACGTGCAGTTACACCACGTATATACGAATATGAACATCTTCATCACCCGAGTTTCAAACCGTCACAACCACCCATACAGCAAAAGGAAAAAGCCGAATAAAGTAAATGTAAATGGACAGCAGTGACCATTAAATAAAACTATGAGATTTTACTTCACCAACTATTTAGTGCAAACTTTTGTATCTACATTAAGTAATTTCAAATCAACTAAAACCCCGTACGTGCATGTTTACCACAACGTATATAACAAATGAACATCGCCCCAACCTTCCCGTCACCCACCCCCGCCGAAGGAAAAAGCAATAAATGTCAAATCCGCCTCCTGCTGCAGTGTTCGCAGGGGGCGTGAATTTGCGTTTCAGCCGCCCTCCGCTCGAGCGTGCCGGGCTACGCTTGTCCCCGCCCCCACCCCCACCCCCACCCCCGCCCGCCCCCACCCCCACCCTCCACATCGGCGCTCGCGGATCAAGCAGGTGCACAAAACCCGATCCTTCAAAATAAACTCTCGTGTGCCGATTAATAAGCGCATATGTTTTCAGAGGCAGTGATTGATGTACATTCAGGATTGACAACACAATATAAGAATAAAGTCGTAACTCTGTACTTCAACAGCACAAACTTTCTCTCTAATTATTTGGTGACGTTGATCCAATCCTGTCCGGTGTCCACACCTGTGGCGCACCTTACATTCATTGGCGTGCTAGTGAATTCCGCGCGCAATGCTAGCTCTTTAGTTCCATAAGTGAATGCATGTTTTTTTCTCAGATTTGAGATCTCCCCCGTGAATCTGCCCGACCTCCGTTAGGGCAAGCGGGCTTTCCTTAACCAGGCTAATCTCCCACCAGCGAGCACCGTCTCAGTCGGGAACAAGCTCTATGCTTTCGACCGGATATCCTGGTATTGTGATAGGTAGAGCAGTAGTGCAAGTAAAGGTGAAATGACAAGGGAGAAGACAAAGATGCACGCGGTTCGTGCCCGTTTGTTAGAAGTACTCCGTTATTCACCTGGTGATGATCGAGAAACCACGAAAAAACAACCCGATCAGACCAGCTGCCAACCAGAATAGCCGTTCAGGCCAGAGTTAAAACTCGACATACTAATGTATCTAGTTATGCAAATCCTGCACCTCGGGCTTGAACCTTAGACTCCCGGAAGGCCCTTCCCGTAACATTCAGTCAGATCCTGAGCCACTTCTCCAAGGCAAATGTGTTGAGATAACGAAGAAATGACAGGGAAATCTTAATAATAATGGTCTTTACACACAACTTTCTCGCATTAATTGTATCTTCTTCCCAATGCTTAAACAATTAGATGGAACTGCAGAAGTGTTTTCATCAGCAAACATTTTCCGCGCCCAGACTCGAATTCTAAGTCCATAAAGTAACTACGCCTTGCGCTTTTACCGCTTCACTACAGTCGCTCAGACTACTCACTTGTCCGACGCTAAAAAACCTCATTCTCTCTGCTATTATTTTCAACACACGATTCCAAAAAATCAATGAGTTTATAATGATGATACCGCTTCATTTCATAAATACCCGTTGCTGTATCTACAGAAAAAAATGAAGATATTTATTAATCTCATGATTATCAATCAGAAATCGAGCAACCAACCTTCTCGTCTTTTCCAAAACTTGTTTGGACTTTTTTATAGAGCGGATATTTAGACAATTTTGTTTAAGTAAAAATGTCTACCTTGTTTTGTAGTTTTGTATTAACATTTGAATTTCCACAGTACAGAGAGTCACCGGAAATGGTACCCAGCATAATTTGTATCGTTCTGTTGATACATACAAGAGAGAAAAAAAAAAAATTTAAAGCCCGTTTTTGAGGGGGAAAATTACCTATATTTCATGCAAATTGCATAACTACTTAATATTTTCAAAAAAAAAGTTTATTTCAAATTACCTTTTTTTGAAGAAAATATTTTCATTAGTCAGCCTAGAGTAGTAACAAAGTTTTAGTGTTCATTCTCGCTTGGACCAAGATGCGTAGAGCTAAGTCTCATTCACAATGCAAACTTAAAACAGAACGTTAAATGCCACGTAAATTAGCCAGTAAAAATTTACACGTAAAAACAGCATTCACAATACGAACGGTAAGCTGGAACGAAAGTTTCGCCTGAGCCAATCAGATTTCAGGGTATTGAAGCTTGATCGATTGTCGTTCGTCTCTAGCATGATGACAAAAATGCATTTTCTGTACATTATTATTTATTACAGTGCTCGCATTTCCAGTACATTATTATTTATAAACAAGGATTTTCTTGCATCAAATCCACGAGTGATTCGTCGAACGTAATTGTTATATTCGTCAAGTTAAAGTCACAAGAAAATGGCCCAAATTCTTACTTTCATTAACTACTCGCGTCAAAACCGTTTGCAAAGTAGTTAAGTACATATGAGTAATGAAATGACATAACCATAAACTACCTGAACACAGTCTGAAATCCACCATGTTTGTTTTCTTCATGCCACTCTCCGATTGGACTTCGGTGGAATTCCGACGTAAACTTAACCGACGTAAAAGCTTGGTGCTTGTGAATTATTAAGTTTACGGCTTTACGTCTACGGTTACGTCAAGGCACTGTGAATGGTCTCGCGTAATAACTAATTTCTAGGTTTTGAGGCTCCGTAATGTTTACGGTTAAGTTTGCATAGTGAGTGAGGCCTAATGGAGGGGAACCGCCAACGTAAGGTCAGATAGAGCTCTTGTGAAAGAGATTATCTGTCTCTTAAGGAGGCCACGCGAGCCTCCGACCCCCAGATTCCCGGAGTCTTGCAGCAGAGGATCGGAAGAGACTCGTGGTTAAAATTGCTTAGGGTAGAGTAAAGGATCCCTCCATGCACTTTCATCGTATTGAAATGAAAAATGTTTTGAATAAACCAGACTGTTATAAATAAATTAATAGAAGGGGTATGCGTGAAAGACCAAACCTATGTTCAGAATTTCACTTTGTGAAAAAACAGACTCCAAATTTTCATGTAATTTTGCAAGAATTTCAAATTTTAAACTTTTTTAGTTTTTTCTTGATAGTACGTATGCATAGCCTATAGGTTATTTTGAAAATTACTCTAGTGCAAATTCTTATGTGGCTTCCGTACTCTTTTTGCTTTTGTATGTAAAATTCTGAGAATACTTAGCATAAATATTGTGTAATATTTTGGGCAATAAATAAATTTAATTAATTGAATTAAATAAAATAATCGCACTCTTCACGTAACAATCTAACGTTTCTACACACTTTCAAAACACATTACATTTTTACATATTGTAATAAAATAAAAATGAAAAACGGCTGAAATGTTTCAAGAAAAAAAATTGATGGCAGTGCAGCGTTTTTAAAGAAACATCGATGTTTTGGGCTCGATATTTTTTTGTGAATGAAATAGACCTATTATCATCATTTTATAAAAGTTGTAGTATGAAGTAATAACTGTTACTGTCAGTCCGATTTCGAATGAAAGGAGAAGCGCTTTGTACTAACTTCATTCAGCACACTACCTCTCACAGGAGAAATGATCCTGTTTATTTCCTACGCCTTCATATTTCATTCGGATAGATGTAGTAAACCCATGCGTTGTGGGCGTTGGGCCAGCCCCCTCTCTTCGCGTGCCCTTTTCAGACGAAAAGAAGATGATCTGACCTCTTGAGATAACCCTGAGCATTTAGGCTTTCAGACTCTTACTCAGTGCTATTAAACGTTCAAATATTTTTAATTTCGTTTTGTCAGTTAAATTTTGAGTTCAAATTAACAAACACGGCTACAAAGTGTTACTTTCCTAGCTTTTATTACGTTTATAAGGTCTACGATTATATGCATAATGTACTTTCAAGTTGTCAATTCTGAGAAAATTGGTAAAAAGAATAATAAGTAATACGTATACATAAATTAAACACGTTTCAATAATTAATTTTGAATTAAACATTACCCACTTCTGTTTCCTCCCGAAAGAATAGTCGATACGTCTGTTTAGCAGTTTTCAATGTAAATTTTTTATACAATTTTAGTTATGAATATGGCACCCTCTTGACGCAGTAACAATAAGCGTCACAAGGAATATAATTGCGGTTGTGAAATATAGCAGAAAAAGTGGTTTATGGTAGCTGAAATTGTGTTATTTTTGTGTTTAGTGTTAATGATAGGGACAAATTGAAACGAAATTATCTTATTTTGCCATATACTCAAAATCGCTGAAAGTTCATATTCGTTCCGAGAAATTCGATGAATTACGGTATGGCTGATACTCCAATGCATGCATGCGTAACGCGACACCCATTGTAGACATTCAAAACCAAAATAGTACTGAGCAGTAACAGAACACGTCAGAGACTTCAACCTTACCTCCGCAATACAGCTAACTCCATTCTGCAATTTATAGCCTAAACACTGTTACGACACGATTCTTTTCTTCACAGGACAATTTGACTTCACAATAAAATATTGAATTTTAGACTTCTTCCCTATCTACTTATGCTGATTCAATTGTAAAAAATAAGAAACGAAAGTGGGAGAAGACAACGGATATTACACAAAGTGGATAATCTGTCCGCGGATATTTGACAATTAATATTTCGGTGTGGAACAGGATGCGGCGATTTCGAAAGTTATGCACAATCGTTGATACGGTTATCCTGGCCCTCGAGCTCAAAACAATGAAAGAATGAACTGCTGGCCATTTTATGAAGGTATTAATCTTTGCGGTTGGACTGATTCCTCCGGGACACATTGATATGCTAAGAGTGTGGCATAATATTGTGGGGATTTGTGATGCAAATTTTTTGTAAGAATATTGCAAAAACTCATTTTCTAACAGCTATAATTTCTGCAAGGTTACTATGAAAATTACAGTTAGTCAAGTACGATCAACGAAATGTCTTCAAAAGTATTGTACAGATGTAGACTTGGAGAAAAAATGTTCTTTACATGTCTCCAAGGCGCCTTTGATCCAATTATCAGGAAATACTGTCAATTGATTTGAATATTTTTTGCTGTTTTTGTTACATTCACCAGTTAGGAAAGTGAAGAAGTCACAACGATTCAGTAGATAATGAGTTATGAAGTACGCAAATTTAACTGTACTGTAATTTTGTAAAAAAACATCAACTGATGTGCCTATGACCAGGAGGTTTGTGTCCCGACTGTGGTGGAAGAATTTTCGACACTAGCTGCATAGCTAGATCGAGTTCATCCAGTTTCTGGAGAATAATTCTAGGGACCGGTTCCACTGATCGGTAGTTGTTCGTGATTTCTCCGATAAACAGCAGAATGCCGGAGCAGTACCTTAACAAACGGGACACGTACCCCGCGCGAAATTTCCTTCCTCTTCCTTGTCCTATTCTTACCCTTCACTTACACACATTTACACCTTCTTACTACAGTACCATGCCAGAAGACCAGTTGAAAGTTTACAGCTGGCCCTGGCTGGGGTAGTGCCTCACTAGAGGGTGATACTTGGTAGGGGAAAATCCCGATAGTCAACGATGGGTCGGAGCCGGATCTCACCATTCGGCGAGGGACCATCACAGCTACCCAAAACATGCACTGCACTTACGAGAATAATAATCATACCAGTTGATGGAATCACCAATCAATCAACCGAAGTGAAAGTCAACGTCACATCTTGCGATCTAGAGGGGAGGAACATTTCCATCTCCAATGATATAACAAGCATTACACTTCCCAAACCAATGACCGTACCATACGACCCTCCCGGAAACAAGGCAATCAATCAACAGTAGATCGTAAGATGGACGTCTGTTATACTCCAAAGGAGACAGCGACAGTCGACGTGCGCACCTGGCGCAGGCTGGCCAACCCTGCGCCGCGAGATTGCTCGCTGAGCTGAGCCGGGGCCCATCGCGGAGAGAATATTGCTTCTCTTGTGAGAGAGCCATATCACTCGCCGGCGATAAGGGCGGGCGAGTGGGCGGGCGGGGGGCGGGCGGCGCGGGCCGCGCCGCTTCTTTTCGAGCGAGCCTGTTACAGGGCGGCCGCCGCCGCCACCGCCGCCCTCGTCCGTCTGTCAGGTGCTCAACTCGCGTGTGTGCCTGGGATCGATAAGCTCTCTCACCACAGGTGGGCGATGGACCCAGTAACATATTCGCGTAGTCGAGAACTGGGTTTTAGATGTTGGAGTTTTTCCTCAATTTTTCCGGTGTTGGTGGTCAGGGATGGCTCGTGGAAATTATTTGAAGAGTTGGGCATTCAACAAGTTTAAAAGATAAATAGAGAAATACATTTATTTATCAAAATAATAACTTAATTTACTATTTTACTTCCTTAAATACTTAAATATATTATTTGTGATTTTTAGTTTAAATTTCTAAATAGTTTGAAAATTAAAAAAACATTAACTGTATTATTAAGTTTTTACTAGTACTTTTTATAAAAGTAAGATAAAATCCAAACTTAGAAACAAAATGTAAAATATTACACTGCTTTAAAAATACGTTAATTGTTAAATAAAAGCACTAATATTAATTCTAATACAAAATTTCGTATTATAAAAAATAGTCAGGCGCAAGTTAGATAACAGGTACTTGACTTCTAAATGGCCGGTCACATCTATACACTTACAATAAAATTAATATTCTCCACAAATCCATAACACGACCACACAACCAATACCTGCTTGTGGAACGATTACTAAAAATGGTGTTTCCAATCAAATATTTTAATAAAATGAATTCTTCATGAATATATTGAGTTTTACTAAACACGGCGACCTCAGTATTCTAGCAGTTTACTTCATCACACCGAAAATCAGTGCCAAATATCAAAGAACACCAAATTCTCATCACAAAAATTTGACGAGTAATCTTTTAGGCAATAGTACTTTAACGTACGGCTTAAAAACATGAGATTCTAATTTTACCGTTTCGTTTCGTATGTGAAAAAATTATAATAATGTATTTCATGTTGTGGAACGTGTAATTCATGTTGGTAATGTATTTTTGGTTTGAAACGTAATTCGTATTATTGTAATATTATCCTAATACTGTTATGGAATGGAAGTTTAAATAACACTTTCCTCAATTTTCTACTACAACAATTGTAAACATGATACCTTCCCCATAAAAAAAATATTAGTAGTAAGTAGGAGGAAAATGAATCACTCATGAACGGTGTGTGTGTATATGATCGTTCATACTAAGCCTTCTCACTTTTACCCGAGGTAAATAGTTTGATGAAAGGGAGGTGATGTTATGATTTGGTTGATATTGAAGTGGAATGAGAGGTGGGAAAATGGGAGTATCGTAGGAAAAGATGTCGCAAACTCACAATCCATTCTAAACCACAAGAGACATTGTCTTTATATTTCAAACACTAATCGTTTTAGTTTAAAAATAAATTTAGGATTTCTTCTCGTTCTAAACTAAATGTAATGATTTTTACTTTAAACGAAAGATAGTGGGTCCAAGATCTGTTACTTCTTGCTATTGTTATCAAGTTTTATAGTATATTAACTGAATTTGAGTATAAGCGTAAATTTAATAAATGAACGCCTACTTGCCGTCATTTGTTCATTACATCGTTTGATTATGTGAAGAACTTCAAGAAGGTCTTTGCCTATGGCGAGAATGCGAGTGTGGGGTTGTTGTAATCGAAGCAAGGGTAGCGATATTTTTAATTTCTAAGTCTGCATGTTTTAAATGCAAGGATCAATGAGTGTATATAAATGCACTGTCCATCAATAGTTTGAAACAAGTTTCCTTTTACAAAAGAATTCAGGGATTATCATAATATGTGATGCATTAAATTTTTAAATTAACATGGATGACGTATTTTCTGCTGCAGTCCATTGCAATAGACATGTTCAGATCTTGATAAATACAAAACATTTCAATATATTTTTTATAATTATGTTTAATCCTGAGTTCGGAATGAATAGTGATTGTTTTCTCCAGATTCTGAAAACCTCCCTCATATCATCAGCCTTAGAGAATAAGTACTGAGCAAATTGAAAAAAATATTTTCGTTTTTTTTTTCGAGTTTTAGATTTTCCTTATACATAGTGCTTTTGTAGTACTATTCTGTTTAACTTTTCAACATGTCATCTTTTCGTACAATATAATCGCATAAGGGTTAACCTAGTTCCCTTATTATGATAACAGTTGCTAACTTTCATGATCATATCTGAGATGAATTAGAGATTTATGGCAGAGACGCGCGGAGATATTACAAGAACTAAAACTCAACTTAGAACTTGAGAGATGAATATTTAAGAGCAATAACAGGTAAAACAAAACGGAATGGAATAAATAATAAAGATACAAGGATTAAATGCTGAGTAACGGAGATAGTTAAATTCATATAAACAAGAAGAAAAGGCTGGGATGAACATGTTCCCAGGGCAGATAACAATAGGCCGATCAAAATAGAAAAGAGAAAAAGAGAATTCAGGTAGATCCAGATCAGTAGCGGCATCCAGGTAGATCAAAGAAAAGATGGATTGAATGCTGGATATCTACTTATGTCATTTCAATATGAACTGTAATTTTGTAACACAGCGTTATTTGCGATACATAAATATAGAAATGGAGTCCTTTATTTTTCACCATACTTTCCTTCAAAAGAAATATATTTTTTATCGCATAGGAAACTTTGTGATTCGTTCATAAAAAAAGACGATGTCTGCTGCAGATGCAAATTGCGCACGTACTGCATGACCACAGCATAGTCTTCAAATATTTTTCCACCTAAAGCCTCTTTTAGTAGACCAAACATATGGTAGTGATATGGGAACAAGTCCGAACAGTAAAGAGAGTGTTGTAGAAGCAGCCGGTGCAATTTTACGAATTCATCAGGAGTCAGAGCTAGTATATGCGACCGTGTGTTGTCACGTAGGATGGCATCGTGCATCGGTATCCGCCATCCTATCCATCCACCGCCACCAGTCGCCGGGATTCAACGTCCAATACAAGGCCGTGTGTAAATTGCGGACCAAATAATCCATTGATCTTTTCTCGCGAAACTTACTTTCTAATTCTACATGTTAATTGCGGGCCAAACCACACCACGTTAGAAAAATTACTGATTGAGCAGGTAAGCGCGTTAGGGGGGCCGCCGCAGCCGCCGCCGCGCTGCTGCCCAACTTTTCTTTCCGACTTATTGATAATATTCCAGACTCACTCATATCAAAATGAAAAGCAAAGAAGGCACTAGAAGAGTGTCCAAATTTCAAGTTCAGCGTTGTACAACATTAGCTGAGAAAATGGAAGAAAATAAAATGGAAAGAAAAGCAGAATTCATTCAATCAACAAATGATTCAATTGAATGAAAACCAACTTTAACCAAACCATATTTTTAAGAAGTACATCAGTGTTAAGTCTAGAAAATTGGAGGAGGGAGTTGTGTTTTAAAACTTATGTCTATGAAAAGGTTCTTCGAAAAAAGTGTCACATTTCACATTTACCTGGAAGACGATGAAGTATGTGGACCGCACTTTATGTATACTTTTCTCTGGGTCGATCCGTAATTTAAATTTGGTTTAAACCCTCATTTTGCTTTTGGACGGAATTTACATACCCCGCGATACAATGGTATGGACACTTCCAACACTTACATCCCTCCCCTCTGATGCAATATGGACAACAGCAAAGCTGCGAACGCCTTCCACGAGCTCACGCACTGCTTGAATGTTGCCTTCATTTACTGTCGCTGGTCGCCGAACGCCGTTTATAGCATTAATTTTCCACTCCATCACAACCATTTCGACATTTCTGGTCCCAATTGAATACTTGTGTTCGCTCAGAGAAGTATGACCGAACTGTGCTCTGACTCTCTTGAAAGTTTCATTCAATTTCCCACCTTTGTTGACGAGAAAACTAATAACTACGCATTGCGTAACAGACTCTGATACTTTCTGTTCATTCCAGTGATACCGCAATGACAGACGTGAGTTTGAGGGCCATATGCATCGGTATCTCTTCTCTATTTTCTCATCACAGACTGCCGAGGACGCCGCGCTGATCACGTAAATTCGCGAGACAAATAAACGAGGTTTCGGTTTATATTTGAATGACCCTCGTACATCTCTCGATTCACAATGAAGGTGAAGTGTGAAGAAAAACAGGTCTTATCTACGTAGAAGAAGAAGAGGAGGAGGAAGGAGAAGAAATTACAAATGTGTGAGATGATGGAGGAATAGTACGTAGAGAGTTTGGGAAAATGGAAGGCTCCGAAAAAAGAAAAAAAGAAAACAGCCGCAAAACTCGTTTTCTTCAACACAACTTCTACATAGATTTACCTTGATTTGTACCACGGACCTTACAGTGAAAAGTGATATGTTCACTAATGGGGCGAGTTTGTTGCAACATTCTCCTTCAGCGTCTACACACTAATAGAATGAAGACAAGCATTGATAGTAATAATAGAAATTTTGCAGCAGACAGATGTGGTGACCGACTACTATCTTAAACACTAGTGGCAGCAATGTAAGACACTCATGTCTTTCAAAACTGGACACCAAAAAAAAAAATCTGCGTAGAATTTTGTGTGTATACCAAATGTTGCTCCTACTGCTGTAACTATGTCACCCCTTCTGAACTCGAAGCCACGTTTCCAAAGAATTCTTTCCTTACTAAAACGAATCAAGAATGCCAAAGTAAAGGATGTCGATACGACTAAGGCAATATGATGCTCGAAAAATTCGTGGATTTTCTTCGCCGAAACCTCCAACCCCTTCCAATAAAGCAAATCTATTGGCTGTGTAACGAGCCAATAAAAATCCAATCGCCTGTTATTTTATTGGTCGCAGGAGACCAATATATTACTTCGTCGTCGTCCATTAATAAAGACCTAATAGACGATAAATTGATTTCAGCAGATACTCCGAAGAACGTCATGAATTTCTTTTTTCGTGGGAGTTTCTTATAGGATTTGTATTGCAAAATTTAATAAGAATATCGAGAATGTGATTAGCTTGTCAGAGACATTGAGTCTTAAGCAAAAATATTACAAATTTCCGAGTAGAAAATATTAATGAAAACAAAAATGTTCGCTTACAATCTCATATAAGATTTAAAAATACAAGTGACAGAAAAGTTCTCACAGCAATTTGTGAGTAAACAGTAGCAAGACAGAGAAGACTGAATACAAACATCCATTTATACAATGTTGAAGTTTACTTCTAAGAACATCATTACCACATTACGATTGATGTTCCCAGGGACGCTCCTCCTGAAACACTACTAATGAAACGAAATATTCGATTTAGTTCATTCTACATTAATATGCCAATTTTTTTTGTTCTTAACAGAATGTGATTGAACTCGTCGTGCTAAAATATCATGTACTTTATCGTCCATACTTTCACACAAAATTACGCGAAAAGTACTTGCGCATTCAAACATTGTACCTGACCTTATTTCAACATCTATCTTTAAAGAACAGATTCCATTAAGGTAAAGAATCTCTAACTTCGTAATTGTAGTTGTAGAAAGGCGCTAAAAAATTTTTGAATTTTTGAAATTTTCAAAAAAATAGTGTATTAACGAAAATGAAACCTGCACCATTCTATTAAACGCTTTCCACAATCTCCAACAACAAAATGTAATAAAAAAATGGTGCTAAATTTTTAAAATGTTAGAAAATACCCCAGGGCCTTCATAAATCCTCAAAATTAAAATATCGATTTCAAATTCAAGGGATCGTGACACAGTTTAGATGAATTTGGGATTGCCAATTTTGAAGAAAATTGGCTGAACGGTGTATTCGCTAGCGTTGTTTACAGACGGACAGACAGACGGACGGACGGACGAAAGTTTTGCCGCCATTCCATTTTTCGGTGTCAAGAACCCACAAACATGAATTCTGGCTGTATCATGTGTTAGAGGATTTTGTTTCTAACTTTTGCACCTGGATTTATTCACTTTTTCGTTTCTAGAGTACTGTAATAATAGTTGTTCTGCCAAAAATTCCCTTTTTTTCGCGCAGCACTGTGAAAGCGGTACCGAGATAGTAAAAAGTGTTTTTTTCACTGGTTGCAATTTTCACTTTTAATCAGAAGTTAAAACATAAAATGGTCTAATTTCAATTAATGCACACGGTTTTCTTGTCATCCTGCACTGTTTACCGTCGGAGACTTCATTTGTGAAGAGGTAACTCAAACTAAGTGTCTGGATGTCTGAGGAACCAGTAAATAGCAGTAGATATTTAATTATTTGTTGCAGATGCTTTTTGTGAGCTTCACCTT
Organism: Gryllus bimaculatus; assembly: GCA_017312745.1. NCBI lineage: Eukaryota > Metazoa > Arthropoda > Insecta > Orthoptera > Gryllidae > Gryllus > Gryllus bimaculatus. The sequence goes on from BOPP01000311.1 coordinate 383,359, forward strand.
CTCATCTCCGTTGCCCCTTTGTGCTCTCCCCACTGAAGGGTAATCTTATCGCATTAAGACGCTCGTAATCACCATTCGGAGAATTGTCCCTATACGGGGGAGGGCGACGGGTGAGGGAGTGAGAGAGGATGAGATAGGGCGGAGTTGACTGAATACGGGGGAGAGGACGGTTAGGGGACGAGAAAAGGTGAAGGCGGGTGCTGGTGTAGGGAAATATAGCGTCGTGGTCTCAAGCAAATGACGCGCCCACAACGGACGGTAGTTCTGGCCTGATGTAGTTTAAGCAGAGCATTTTTAAACGTAACCAAAGATGGCAATCAAACTGACTCCGCTCTCTTCTATACATTTATTTTATTATTTTAATCCTTCTGCTATTTACACCAGAAGTACCTTTAAACTAATTAGTACCTTTAAACTAATTATTCATTGTTGCGTATGCGGATTGTTTATTTTATACATCTTGATTTTTCAGATTTTTTTCCCCTGTTAAAAGTAGCTTTGCACGTCATAGAGTCAGTTTGACACTCCGTATGTGAACAATATGTCCAAGCAATTACACACGAAAAGTATTTATAAAATATTGTTAAATATGTTTAATCGTAATATTCGCATTAAATATTTAATCTGAATACACGCTGCGACCTCTGCTGCCCTGGGGAGGCTGCCGCACCTTCCCCGCCCCCCACTCCCTCCCACCAAAACCCCTGCGCTGCACCGCGCCGCGAGGGGGCGTGCGGGGAAGGCGACGAATTATACGCTAAAGGGAGCGGCGATGCGGATTATGTAGCTAGTTAAAAGCGAGTTAGTTCTCGTCTTCTTTGTTCTTCTATATTTGTTTTTCCCTTCCCGTAATTATCTTTTTATTATTTCTTTCTTCTCTTCTGCCTTTCTTTATTTTTACTCTCCTAAGCTCTTCCTGTCTTCTACCACTATCACTTATGTCGGATGAGATCGAAGTTAGAGGTTTACTGTGCTGGTAGGTGCTCCGTTGGTGGGAGGAGATACCTGGATAGAGAAACCCCAAAAGTCGACCGTGTTGGTCAACGCCGGATCTCCACCTCGTCCCAGCAGGAAGATCACCCCACATTTTTTGAAGAGAGCATGCAGTACACTTACCCAGGACTAATGACGCATAGCATACGAGATAGGAAACACCAATCAATTTTCTTCCTTTTTTTCTCTATTTCTTTGTCTTCCTATATTCTTTTTTTCCTCTCCTTCCTTCCACTCTCACTTCCCTTTCTCTTTCAACTTTCTTATCTTCTTAGTGTAATTTCTCTATTCTTCTCTTATACTTAATTCCCTTTCATTCATTTTTTATTCCTCATAGATTTTAATTTCCTCTTTCTACTTTTACTTTTCCTCTCTCTTCTTCGTTTATCTTCTTTTCTCTCCTTATTCTTCCTCTAATGTCTTTCGTAGTTGAAGATGATTTGCAAAACTAAAGATTTTACGAGCTCCGGTCAATTGTTTTCTTTATTCGGTAAGTATATTTACCTTTCTTACAACTAGTGACGAGAGAGTTTTCTAGAGGCGAGAAATGTTTTAGAATCTTACCACGAGAACCCCAGACACTTTACAAGTTTCTTTATTTAAGCCTGTATATCAGCGATAAAATGTCAACCCTTCACGCAATACCCGCTAGAAACGTGCGAAGATTTTTAGCAAGTTGTTAGCGTCACGGCTTGCAGCCTAGCAAAGCCGAGTGCAAGTAGAGGGCGGGGGGATCTAAAATGGAACCAAAGAAGGGACTTTCCGACAGGAAATGGTCCGCGGCCAGGCAGCGCCAGGAAACTTCCACCGCGCGGGGGGGGGTGAATAGTGACGTTGGAGTCAGGCTGAACCTGACCTATAAAGACCGCCGATGGCGAGACGGCGCGAGTGGGTAACGTTTTCTGGTTTCCTCGGTGGCTTAGACAACAAAAAACTTTGCTCCGCCCAGGCTTGGTTGGCGGATGCCGGGGCACGTGGTTGTTCGACGAGTTCGGACAGGGTGATGTGTTTCTTCAAACCACATTCGGGCAGAATCGCAATCTGCCGGGGCACACCAGTGCGGCCTTGCCGGCTGTCGTAGCGTCGCCGCAAGAGCCGCAACGTAGGCAGACGAGGGCTGCAGTGGTAGCTCTGGCAACACCCGCCTTAAGAGTGAGAGTTGTAAATATGTACAAGTGTGTAAACTTAAAACTTGATATACTCACTCGTGTCTGTTTCCCTTTGGTTGTAGATCACTACACACGAGTTACAAATAGAATTCTTTTGACCGACCGCCTTGCGGCGGCGATCTGTATAACTGGTTAGCGTAATCGCGACTGTTATACCCAAGTTGCCGGATCAAACCCGAATCGAAGCTGGGAGTTTAAGTGCGGAAAAATCCTTCGCACGCCTTACTTCGGCAGCGAATAGTAACCGGCTGTCCCATGTTAGTAGATTTACTTGCATTAAAAAAAAGGTCCTCAAGTCTAAAGACGCCTCTGAGCAAAATTTAAAATAGGCCTGTTTCTCGCCAAGAAATACCTCCTTTCTTCCGCTAATTGGTGAAAGGAGTGTAGCGAAATTTGTTATGTCAGACAAGAGCGCGGGACCTATGGCCGACGTCTCGCACTTAAAATAATGGCATCAATTCAATTCTATTCAATTCCTTCCGCAATCTTTCAGCATCCCTGTGGTATGACATTGGTCCTTCTCTTTCCCTCTTCCTGGCCACGTAATTTGGTGAAAAGAAAATTTGCTTGGATATCTGACTTTTGGCAGGACTTAAGAAATATGAGTCGCGGAGGACTGCTCTGACTTACAATAAGACTTGCTACTTTACCATTTAACTTGGAATTGCAACGCCTCTTTTCAAATTCTTAGTACTGCCAAACTGGGAAAATTTTCACCACACTCCTCAGGTTTAACAAATTGGCATCTCTTTCCCGCCTTGTTCTAAAGCGTAACTACTACAAAAAACCTTTGTACTTTATTTAAATTTGCGATTTCCACACATGTTCCTTTTACTATTCACTGTTATGAAGAGATTGCTCCGCTGGCAGGCGAAGTGCATGCGTTACCTTCGACTTAACGGGGTATAAACAGTCCGCATACGCTAACCGTTACACCATCGCCGCCGCAAGGCGGACAGTTATGAAACTATATTGAAAAAATCCTCGGCATGCCTTCTTAGGGAAGTGCGTAAAGGGTTGCCATATATCCAGAGTAACGTTCGATGCCAGAGAACGAGAAAGCAGTAGAATTATACTTAAAATAGTTTAGGAAGAATAATCTAAAAGATATCGTATGTTATCTCTCTAACGTAATGTGAGTCAGAATTGATCGATTGCATTAGTTCCCATAAGTGTAGTTAATGTTTTATTTCGAAGGTGGCCCGTGTAGGATTTGCTATGGTGTGCAAGTGGAGAGGACAGAACAAAGAGCGGGAGGAAAGATCACGCGCCGGTCCATGGCGTTATGTGAGGGTACCCGTGCTCCGTCATTGGTCTTGGTATTAATTGATAATACGGAAAGCTATCGATAGTAGAGAAATATTTATTGACTCTTTTATGTACTTTCTTAATGTTATCTTCGTTTCCTTGTTATTTAACTTCTGTAAGCCCAAAAATATGAACGACGCAGGCAACCTATTTATTAAAACTTATTTATTACTCTACAACTTGCCGTCATTGATTTTAAATTAAACATATAAGAATAAAAAATATTAATTTTAATTTAATAATAATTATTAAACTATATTACAATACAACCCCACTAATCCATACGTCCATAATCCATTTATAATTGATTGTTAGAACTGAAACAAGTAATTATTGAAACAGGCAGGTTCAAAATGAAACGTTTACTTGCACTAGGTAACTACGGTGTATATCACAATGTTCAAGTAGCAGTAATTTAAAAACTTTCACTTAGAAGAACTTACAAATCCGGTATCTTCATTTTACCGTAAGGAGCTGAATCTGCTTAATAATGCGGATCATTTTTCTCACATCGCATGGTTACTGTGCATTGTGTCTTGTAATCCTATTGATATATTTGTTAAAGTAAGCGTACATTTTTCGGATAATCGAATATTTCCGCAAATCCCAAAACAAAGCCAGCACCTCAATTAGTTCGTAAGACCGGGTTCTACTGTGTTACTATTAAGCATATTAATGCTCATCGGTTGTGTCACTAATGGGCGGATTATTGTGGATGAACGTTTCAGCAAGATAATGTTCGGCAATCGTACTAATGTGTACTTGGTTTCGTACTCGAAGAACGCGAGCTTTTCCATTGGCCTGATCACCTGCGAAAGCCTCTGTTGCCGGTCGCAGCTGCCGACGCCAGGGAACACGGCCTGGATTTCCCGCCCCCTTCCCCTCCCCCTCCGCCGCCGCTGTCTCCGCCCTCGCGCCCTCCCTGTAACTGTGGCGCGACTTGCCTTTGAAACACGCGGCTTGAGTTATTGAGGTCACCGTAGATGTGATGAGTGGGTTGATTCGCTCCGTGTTTCCTAGGCGCTTCACTGCTAAAGTCCCATTGGTTTCCGTAGTGTTGTGAATGATTTTCCTGGAGTGGTGGTGCAGTGGTTTAGTGACCTGGCACTTGTAGGCGACGCCAAAAATTTCACATTAATGATTATAATATAATTAATTAATAATATAATTAATAATAGATAATAAATAATAATTAATATGTAAAATAATAATTATTTATTCATTATTATTATAATTATATATTATTGTGCACTGGACATGAAGGATTAACCGTCTTTTATTTTATTGCGTTGGATTGATTATGATTAACATTTTAGCGAGAATGACCTTCTACGATATAAAAGAATAGTGCTTTAGTGCATTAGTCAGTAGTGAATAGTGATTAATACAAGAATAATAATTAACAAGAATATAATAGTAGTATTAATAAAATAATAAAACATTATATATTATTTTGTACTGACATGTAGGGATTAACCGTATTTTATTTTCTGTTGGTTAGATTTGGATTGATATGAGAATTTAGCGAGAATGACTTGTACGATATAAAGATAAGTGTTACAATGTTTAAATAACATCTGCAAATTAGAGTACCAGTGCGAATACGTCCTCAGAGGAAGTCCGTGAGTGAGGCTTGACCATTCAAGACGTTTCATTGATGGATTGCCAAGTCGACCAATTACATAAGGTAATCGTATATTGTTGCGCCTTTCCACACTCCATTTCCCCAGTGCTCACACCGTACGTGTTTGTAGTGATTGTTAAATTATTAAATTTTTGAAATGTATTGCTTCGTCAACGTATATATTCGCATTATGTATTAAATATAATTGTATGTTTTGACTATCTGATACGTTTGGTTAAATCTTCTATAGTCTCCTGTAGTATTTTAGAATTGAAATATTTAAATAAGGCGTAGCGAAATTTTCCTTCCTCCACGGCAGGTGCTGCCCACGCTACGCCACTCTAGTGCACGGCGTAGAGTCTTCCCCCGCTGCGGAGACAGCTCTGGTGCTTACATCCACATCGACTCGCGGAGTATCTCTCGCCGCTTAATGCACCAGCAAGGCCACCGCCACAGCCGAGGGACATGATCTATACTCCCAACTAGGCACCCCACACATGCTGTAGCTTAGAGCACTGTGTGTATGTGTGTGATTAGGGACGGATAGTGGAAGAAAGAATAAGAAAGCGAGTACATGCGCTTGTTTATTATGACATTCGCCTGGTATGATCTTAGAAAAGTTTGGTTATACTTCCGACAACCAGCAGCCGAAACCCGAGGGAAAAATGCTATCCCCTCTGAAACAGAGGCTGAATTTGACCCTCGCTCTACACTACATCTGCTATTGCTTCAAACAGCGGAAGAAAATCCAATCACCGCCACCTTCCAAACTACAAACATTCTAATGGGCTACACAGTTGGCTGTCTTTACATTAGTCAATCAACGATATGTGAGCTGTTGATCTGCTTAACAGTCATTGGGAAAGCTACATTGCTATGTTTAGAAGTTTAGTTTTAAAACCTTAAATCTGCGTTTAAAATATTCACCTGTGAAAACAAAAAAAACAAAAAAAAAAAAAAAAAAAAAAAACGAGGGACCGTCGACGGCAACACGCGAGTGCTAATCTGTCGTTTTGCAGCCACGAGTAGTGAAGGCGGCGGGGCGTGCGGCGGCGGCGCGCCGCCGGCTGCAGCGCGGCGAACGGCCATATTTGCGCCTACGCGGCCGCGTCCTGTGCGTATTTGCCGAGAAAGTAGCGCGGGGTGTGTGTCTCCGGACGGCGGGCGGCGCGGCGGAGTTCACAATGGGGCTCCGGACGGTCCCAACCCGCGGAGGTGGCTTCACGCCTCATCAGATGGGCACTGCCCGGTGCCTCTGACTGGAGGTCCCTAGGGTTCTAGTGCCGAAAAGGTGGCAGGAGTTTCGACACTGGCCTCGTTAGCAAGGTCGATTCAGCCGCTGTCGGAGAAGATTTTAGTGACGGCTGACTCAATCGGTAGTTTTCCGTGTTCCTCCCATCAACTCCACGTTTTTTCCACCCATTTTCCCTTCTTTGTCCTTTTTCTTATTCTCACCCGCTTTACAACACAATTACATGCCACAACCCTACCACAAATGTCGGAGGCAGTCGGAACTGGCGTGCTGGACGAAATGAACGAGAATGAAGCAGAAATATCGTTTTAAACTTTCCCTCAGACCTTTTTTTTTATCTGCGGTGTTCTTTTGATCTTGTACCCGCATGAAGACAAAAATCCCAATTTTAGGGAATTCCCCAGTTTTAAGAGACATTTCGATTACGAAACTACAAGGTTTTGCGCCAAATTGAAAAATGCAAGTACGCGTGAATGTGTTTCTCAGTTCCGTAATATGAGGAAAAATCCGGAATATGAACACAATAAAAGTGATTTTAATTGCGCCCCGTATAACCTCTCCACACAGAATGAGGCAAACTAGCCGTGACCTATCTAAGAGTCAAGTATTTTGAAAGTCTAAAAGCCCGTTTTTAAAACGTTGGTAAAAACAGTAATTTTTTCATTATTTTGCTGTGCATAAAATGGGTGGAAAAAATGGGCGGATGACGCTACTGTGCGGTTTATCGCAAGCTGATATGAATTGAGAGCGACGTTTTACACATTTACATTTTGTTTCTGCGCATGGCAATCGCGATATGCTAGTTTCTCAGGGACGCCGCTCGCAAAAAAGCCGCTGAAGATCAAAACGCTTGAACATACCATCTTCGATTTAACATTTAAGTTAGGTTATATTATGACTAAGCACAGAACGGCACGATTAATTAGAATACATTAGAACATGTTTTATGATCGCACTACCAATCCGCTCCACCATTTACAAGTTGAACACATTACAACTCTCTCGAAGCGGTACAAAAAGCAAACAATCGCGCCACACGCCATTGTAAAACCAGAGAAAGTTCCAAAAATGTTGACGGCCAGGTACCGACATTCAACAAGTGGATGAAATTGTACCAAAAATGAATCATCGTCGATTTTGTCGTTAAAAATTACAAACCAGTCTGATCCGTCACTTATTTTGTACTGAAGACAAACGATATGAAAAAATGACCGTGTAAAAATGGGCTGTGATCGGCGTAGAAGATGTATAGACGGATTATGGAAGCTGTTGAATGTTAGGCTTCACGCGAAACATTTGAGGGTGCCATCAGCGTTAAGCAGTACCTACTTTAGAGAATACCCTAAGTATTAGTAGATATGGTTTAGGCTCACGATAACGTAGAAATTGTATGCCACTAACAATCACGCGACAAACCTTGAAATTATAAACGGCCTTTCTTTATACCAGATGTGAATTTATTGTCATCATTAGTGCACTGTCTGTTGTAGTCTCAAATGTTATCTTGCAAAGGCCAAAATGGGCTTCCGGAAAAACATAAAACCTGTTCTTAACACTGATTGTCTTATTCTTGAATATGAGGCTGTTACAATTAATCTTTCCATCAATCCCACAACTCTGGAAAGTAATTACCGAAAACCGTTGGAAGGGTAACAAGTAAAAATCTTTCACGAAAAAGAAGTTGAAATAATATCTTTCATTTTAGGTTAATGGCCTTATTGCCTAATAATAACTTTGTTATTCTCTGTTATATTCCCCCAAAAGTCCAAGTCAAAATACTGGAACTTGAATAAGTCATCGCGCCACAGCTAGACCATATTTAAAACATTTGATTTGACTGAAGATTTGTTTACTCTTTACTCCTACCGTGGCTCTAATGTTTCACCAATTGTCTACCATTCGACATTTTATGGAACTTATTTGTCAACTTTTAAATGCGTCTTTTGGTGTAAGGCCACAACGGAAAGTTGCAATTGCTAAAATTGCGCATGCTCACATGGCCCTCCTCCTCCTTCTTCTTTTTCTTTTTAGTCGTCTTCTTCCCTTCTTTTTCTTCTTCTTCCTCTTTCCACTTCAAGTATAGGTCTGATGATCGTTTTAAGGGTCTTCATGGATCTTCATCAGCCTTAGGCCTATTTCTTAAATACCTGCTTTTGGAATGCGAATCTCCTTCATTCTTTTCCATATTTTCTAACCACTCCTGTCTGTACATTGCACCTGTCATTGGTGCTTGGACGTTAATTCCTTTTCGAATTCCCCGCATTTCTGAGTTATCTAGTCTTGGTAGATTTTTTTTTAAAAGATCTCAAAAAATTTTCATTTTCCGCAGACCTGTAAACGCCTGTTATATCTCGAAACGTGGCCTCTTTCGACCACATAAAACGTCGGTCAGTCACGTGCATTCAATAGAGTTTACGCGACGTCACCTTACGCCTGGCACGTAAACACTCGCTCTCCGGCAGCGGAGGAACCAGTACGGCACGGCGACGCCGCGCCACTGTCGCCGCCACCGCCGCCCGCCGCACCACCGCCGCCGCCGCCGCCCGCCGCCGCCGCCACCGCCACCGCGTTCCGAGCGTTGCCGGCAACCCGTCGCCTAGCGACCGCCGCTCACCGCGCCCTTCTGCCGAACTGCCAGGTGGCAGCGGTGGCCGGGCCGCAGTAGAGGCTTGGAGATGACGTCCCGGTGACTGCCCGAGAGCCCGGACCGAGGATGGTCGTGGCGGTAGTGAGCCAATGTTGACCGGAAGTGAGAATTCAAGGGTAAAGAAAGGGTAAAGAAAGCACGTTATAATATTCAATAATACAAGCAATAAATATAATAATTATTATTATTATTAATTATTATTTTATTATTATTATTATTATTATTATTTTATTATTATTATTATTATTATAGGCCGATCCAATGCCGTGACCGCTAAGGCAATAGTGTAATTGGTTGGTCTTCAGACCAAAGGATCGGCGGGTTCGAGTCGGGGATGGTGTATTGCCCATTTTGGCTCTGTATGTTTGTGTGTATCTATTGAACATTCATCTTCATCATAATTTCTGTCCATCACCAGATCTAACTCCCTGAGATGTGAAAATGGCATCTGCATTAAATGCTTATCACCCCTCCCCAATAGAAAGTATCGAAACCTATTCCGATAGTCAAGAACTGAGCCCCGTTGGATGGCACGTATCGCTTGGTTCCATGAATGGCCGGATTCACGAAACAAATAATAATATTTAATTAATAATAATAATAATAATAATTAGTAATAATAGTAGTAAAATTAATAATAATAATAATAATAATAGCATTCATGGAAATTCAGAACTTATTAAATTATCCCCATGATACGTTTGAAATTAGCTGAAATAAATGATTTTTGAACACAATAGAGTTGTAAGAAAATGTGTTGAATTACACGAAATGACCTACCTCTTGCCGTTACTAATCCTACTTCAAAGTCAACCTGGCGAATACTGCCGAATAAAAACAATATTATATTTTAATAATAAACATAAATATGATAATAACATTAATAAACAATACTACTAATAATGATGATAATAATGAAATGCATTATAACCACTGTAAACTCGCTGTTTAAATGTGCTAGTCGGCCTTAGCGACAGGTGACAATAGGGTCAGCGTGAAATAGGCAATGGGGAAAGGTGTGAAGGTAGGGATGTTGACTTAGACTATGTCATGTGTTTTCCCCCTTACGGTTCATTTCACTAGTAAACGTCCATGAATGAAGGAGATATGTTCATTCTTGTTCTTTTCACTTTTGATCAATTAGTTCTGCAAGCAATAGAAATAAATTAAGTTAACAACAAAAAACCAAAAGGATAAGTTAGTTATTATAATTGTTAATAAGTAACGTAACCGACCCAACAATAAAAACTATAAGTAATTAATTGGTTTCAATAATAGTAAGTTTGATTCCGAAGCACAAATAGTCTAACACGTCTAAGTTCCCTAATAACCAAAAATTAAATTAATTTCAATCTTGTCACGTGATACGTCTTGTATACACACCTGTTTTTCAGCCGACCCTTAAATAGCTTCTGATCAACTACCATTGGACGAATTTTTGTTAATGAAAATAATAAGTTAATATTCAACGATTAAATTTAATAATTAGCCTGAGATATCATCACTGCTTTCAATCGCCTTGGTACAAGCATATTCCTGTACGTCCCACTCCCCACGATTATCATAAGAAAAGATCTGCCCGTAACTTACAGACAACAACAACTATTAACAACTTTAAAACAACTACAGACGTGGATCAAACTGACTCCGCATGTTTCGTCTGAGATTGTTTGTCTTACTAATTTTACTTTTCCAATAATTTGGGTAGATTGCTGAAATTATTTTTATAAAATTACAAAATTGGCTTAAAGAGTTTCGAATAATAAATAATAATAATATGAATAATAATAATAAATAATAATAATAATAAGTCTCTGCTGGAAAACTGTAAGCGCTATTTAGTAACTTAAGTAATAAGTGATTTTTTTTTCATTTGCTTTTTTTTTGGGATATGTATCCTGTGTGATTACTGTAATTCCCCAGGAAAGCTGTGAATAAGATAATAATTAATAATAATAATAATAATAATAATAATAATAATTAATAATTAGCTTGCCTTCTAAATTGCGCCGAGTCTTTTTTAATTGTAGTCGAGC
>BOPP01000311.1:394412-405037 GCA_017312745.1 Gryllus bimaculatus
TTTAAACTAATTAGTACCTTTAAACTAATTAGTACCTTTAAACTAATTATTCATTTTTGCATATGCGGATTGTTTATTTTATACATCTTGATTTTTCAGATTTTCTCCCCTGTTAAAAGTAGCTTTGCACGTCATAGAGTCAGTTTCACACACCGTATGTGAACAATATGTACAAGCAATTACACACGAAAAGTATTTATAAAATATAGTTAAATATGTTTAATCGTAATATTCGCATTAAATATTTAATCTGAATAGCTCGACTACATTAAAAAGACTCGGCGCAATTTAGAAGCAACTAATTATTATTATTATTATTATTATTATTATTATTATTATTATTATTATCTTTATTCACAGCTTTCTGGAATTACAGTAATCACACAGATACATATCAAAGCATGATCACTTATTACTTACAAGTTACTAAATAGCGCTTACAGTTTTCACACAGCACTTATTATTATTATTATTATTATTATTATTATTATTATTATTATTATTATCTCAAACTCTTTTAAAGCAATTTTGTAATTATAAAAATAATTTCACAATCTACCCAAAAATTACTTGGAAAAGTAAATTAGTAAGACAAACATCCTCGACGAACCATGCGGAGTCAGTTTGATTCCACGTCTGTAGTTGTTTAAAGTTGTTATAGTTGTTGTTGTCTGTAGTTACGGGCAGATCTTTTCTTATGAAAAATCGTGGGGAGTGGACGTACAGGATATCTGTACCAGGCGATTCGAAAGCAGTGATATATCTTCAGGCTAATTATTAAATTTCAATCACGCTGCGACCTCTGCTGCCCTGGGGAGGCTGCCGCACCTTCCCCGCCCCCCACTCCCTCCCACCAAAACCCCTGCGCTGCACCGCGCCGCGAGGGGGCGTGCGGGGAAGGCGACGAATTATACGCTAAAGGGAGCGGCGATGCGGATTATGTAGCTAGTTAAAAGCGAGTTAGTTCTCGTCTTCTTTGTTCTTCTATATTTGTTTTTCCCTTCCCGTAATTATCTTTTTATTATTTCTTTCTTCTCTTCTGCCTTTCTTTATTTTTACTCTCCTAAGCTCTTCCTGTCTTCTACCACTATCACTTATGTCGGATGAGATCGAAGTTAGAGGTTTACTGTGCTGGTAGGTGCTCCGTTGGTGGGAGGAGATACCTGGATAGAGAAACCCCAAAAGTCGACCGTGTTGGTCAACGCCGGATCTCCACCTCGTCCCAGCAGGAAGATCACCCCACATTTTTTGAAGAGAGCATGCAGTACACTTACCCAGGACTAATGACGCATAGCATACGAGATAGGAAACACCAATCAATTTTCTTCCTTTTTTTCTCTATTTCTTTGTCTTCCTATATTCTTTTTTTCCTCTCCTTCCTTCCACTCTCACTTCCCTTTCTCTTTCAACTTTCTTATCTTCTTAGTGTAATTTCTCTATTCTTCTCTTATACTTAATTCCCTTTCATTCATTTTTTATTCCTCATAGATTTTAATTTCCTCTTTCTACTTTTACTTTTCCTCTCTCTTCTTCGTTTATCTTCTTTTCTCTCCTTATTCTTCCTCTAATGTCTTTCGTAGTTGAAGATGATTTGCAAAACTAAAGATTTTACGAGCTCCGGTCAATTGTTTTCTTTATTCGGTAAGTATATTTACCTTTCTTACAACTAGTGACGAGAGAGTTTTCTAGAGGCGAGAAATGTTTTAGAATCTTACCACGAGAACCCCAGACACTTTACAAGTTTCTTTATTTAAGCCTGTATATCAGCGATAAAATGTCAACCCTTCACGCAATACCCGCTAGAAACGTGCGAAGATTTTTAGCAAGTTGTTAGCGTCACGGCTTGCAGCCTAGCAAAGCCGAGTGCAAGTAGAGGGCGGGGGGATCTAAAATGGAACCAAAGAAGGGACTTTCCGACAGGAAATGGTCCGCGGCCAGGCAGCGCCAGGAAACTTCCACCGCGCGGGGGGGGGTGAATAGTGACGTTGGAGTCAGGCTGAACCTGACCTATAAAGACCGCCGATGGCGAGACGGCGCGAGTGGGTAACGTTTTCTGGTTTCCTCGGTGGCTTAGACAACAAAAAACTTTGCTCCGCCCAGGCTTGGTTGGCGGATGCCGGGGCACGTGGTTGTTCGACGAGTTCGGACAGGGTGATGTGTTTCTTCAAACCACATTCGGGCAGAATCGCAATCTGCCGGGGCACACCAGTGCGGCCTTGCCGGCTGTCGTAGCGTCGCCGCAAGAGCCGCAACGTAGGCAGACGAGGGCTGCAGTGGTAGCTCTGGCAACACCCGCCTTAAGAGTGAGAGTTGTAAATATGTACAAGTGTGTAAACTTAAAACTTGATATACTCACTCGTGTCTGTTTCCCTTTGGTTGTAGATCACTACACACGAGTTACAAATAGAATTCTTTTGACCGACCGCCTTGCGGCGGCGATCTGTATAACTGGTTAGCGTAATCGCGACTGTTATACCCAAGTTGCCGGATCAAACCCGAATCGAAGCTGGGAGTTTAAGTGCGGAAAAATCCTTCGCACGCCTTACTTCGGCAGCGAATAGTAACCGGCTGTCCCATGTTAGTAGATTTACTTGCATTAAAAAAAAGGTCCTCAAGTCTAAAGACGCCTCTGAGCAAAATTTAAAATAGGCCTGTTTCTCGCCAAGAAATACCTCCTTTCTTCCGCTAATTGGTGAAAGGAGTGTAGCGAAATTTGTTATGTCAGACAAGAGCGCGGGACCTATGGCCGACGTCTCGCACTTAAAATAATGGCATCAATTCAATTCTATTCAATTCCTTCCGCAATCTTTCAGCATCCCTGTGGTATGACATTGGTCCTTCTCTTTCCCTCTTCCTGGCCACGTAATTTGGTGAAAAGAAAATTTGCTTGGATATCTGACTTTTGGCAGGACTTAAGAAATATGAGTCGCGGAGGACTGCTCTGACTTACAATAAGACTTGCTACTTTACCATTTAACTTGGAATTGCAACGCCTCTTTTCAAATTCTTAGTACTGCCAAACTGGGAAAATTTTCACCACACTCCTCAGGTTTAACAAATTGGCATCTCTTTCCCGCCTTGTTCTAAAGCGTAACTACTACAAAAAACCTTTGTACTTTATTTAAATTTGCGATTTCCACACATGTTCCTTTTACTATTCACTGTTATGAAGAGATTGCTCCGCTGGCAGGCGAAGTGCATGCGTTACCTTCGACTTAACGGGGTATAAACAGTCCGCATACGCTAACCGTTACACCATCGCCGCCGCAAGGCGGACAGTTATGAAACTATATTGAAAAAATCCTCGGCATGCCTTCTTAGGGAAGTGCGTAAAGGGTTGCCATATATCCAGAGTAACGTTCGATGCCAGAGAACGAGAAAGCAGTAGAATTATACTTAAAATAGTTTAGGAAGAATAATCTAAAAGATATCGTATGTTATCTCTCTAACGTAATGTGAGTCAGAATTGATCGATTGCATTAGTTCCCATAAGTGTAGTTAATGTTTTATTTCGAAGGTGGCCCGTGTAGGATTTGCTATGGTGTGCAAGTGGAGAGGACAGAACAAAGAGCGGGAGGAAAGATCACGCGCCGGTCCATGGCGTTATGTGAGGGTACCCGTGCTCCGTCATTGGTCTTGGTATTAATTGATAATACGGAAAGCTATCGATAGTAGAGAAATATTTATTGACTCTTTTATGTACTTTCTTAATGTTATCTTCGTTTCCTTGTTATTTAACTTCTGTAAGCCCAAAAATATGAACGACGCAGGCAACCTATTTATTAAAACTTATTTATTACTCTACAACTTGCCGTCATTGATTTTAAATTAAACATATAAGAATAAAAAATATTAATTTTAATTTAATAATAATTATTAAACTATATTACAATACAACCCCACTAATCCATACGTCCATAATCCATTTATAATTGATTGTTAGAACTGAAACAAGTAATTATTGAAACAGGCAGGTTCAAAATGAAACGTTTACTTGCACTAGGTAACTACGGTGTATATCACAATGTTCAAGTAGCAGTAATTTAAAAACTTTCACTTAGAAGAACTTACAAATCCGGTATCTTCATTTTACCGTAAGGAGCTGAATCTGCTTAATAATGCGGATCATTTTTCTCACATCGCATGGTTACTGTGCATTGTGTCTTGTAATCCTATTGATATATTTGTTAAAGTAAGCGTACATTTTTCGGATAATCGAATATTTCCGCAAATCCCAAAACAAAGCCAGCACCTCAATTAGTTCGTAAGACCGGGTTCTACTGTGTTACTATTAAGCATATTAATGCTCATCGGTTGTGTCACTAATGGGCGGATTATTGTGGATGAACGTTTCAGCAAGATAATGTTCGGCAATCGTACTAATGTGTACTTGGTTTCGTACTCGAAGAACGCGAGCTTTTCCATTGGCCTGATCACCTGCGAAAGCCTCTGTTGCCGGTCGCAGCTGCCGACGCCAGGGAACACGGCCTGGATTTCCCGCCCCCTTCCCCTCCCCCTCCGCCGCCGCTGTCTCCGCCCTCGCGCCCTCCCTGTAACTGTGGCGCGACTTGCCTTTGAAACACGCGGCTTGAGTTATTGAGGTCACCGTAGATGTGATGAGTGGGTTGATTCGCTCCGTGTTTCCTAGGCGCTTCACTGCTAAAGTCCCATTGGTTTCCGTAGTGTTGTGAATGATTTTCCTGGAGTGGTGGTGCAGTGGTTTAGTGACCTGGCACTTGTAGGCGACGCCAAAAATTTCACATTAATGATTATAATATAATTAATTAATAATATAATTAATAATAGATAATAAATAATAATTAATATGTAAAATAATAATTATTTATTCATTATTATTATAATTATATATTATTGTGCACTGGACATGAAGGATTAACCGTCTTTTATTTTATTGCGTTGGATTGATTATGATTAACATTTTAGCGAGAATGACCTTCTACGATATAAAAGAATAGTGCTTTAGTGCATTAGTCAGTAGTGAATAGTGATTAATACAAGAATAATAATTAACAAGAATATAATAGTAGTATTAATAAAATAATAAAACATTATATATTATTTTGTACTGACATGTAGGGATTAACCGTATTTTATTTTCTGTTGGTTAGATTTGGATTGATATGAGAATTTAGCGAGAATGACTTGTACGATATAAAGATAAGTGTTACAATGTTTAAATAACATCTGCAAATTAGAGTACCAGTGCGAATACGTCCTCAGAGGAAGTCCGTGAGTGAGGCTTGACCATTCAAGACGTTTCATTGATGGATTGCCAAGTCGACCAATTACATAAGGTAATCGTATATTGTTGCGCCTTTCCACACTCCATTTCCCCAGTGCTCACACCGTACGTGTTTGTAGTGATTGTTAAATTATTAAATTTTTGAAATGTATTGCTTCGTCAACGTATATATTCGCATTATGTATTAAATATAATTGTATGTTTTGACTATCTGATACGTTTGGTTAAATCTTCTATAGTCTCCTGTAGTATTTTAGAATTGAAATATTTAAATAAGGCGTAGCGAAATTTTCCTTCCTCCACGGCAGGTGCTGCCCACGCTACGCCACTCTAGTGCACGGCGTAGAGTCTTCCCCCGCTGCGGAGACAGCTCTGGTGCTTACATCCACATCGACTCGCGGAGTATCTCTCGCCGCTTAATGCACCAGCAAGGCCACCGCCACAGCCGAGGGACATGATCTATACTCCCAACTAGGCACCCCACACATGCTGTAGCTTAGAGCACTGTGTGTATGTGTGTGATTAGGGACGGATAGTGGAAGAAAGAATAAGAAAGCGAGTACATGCGCTTGTTTATTATGACATTCGCCTGGTATGATCTTAGAAAAGTTTGGTTATACTTCCGACAACCAGCAGCCGAAACCCGAGGGAAAAATGCTATCCCCTCTGAAACAGAGGCTGAATTTGACCCTCGCTCTACACTACATCTGCTATTGCTTCAAACAGCGGAAGAAAATCCAATCACCGCCACCTTCCAAACTACAAACATTCTAATGGGCTACACAGTTGGCTGTCTTTACATTAGTCAATCAACGATATGTGAGCTGTTGATCTGCTTAACAGTCATTGGGAAAGCTACATTGCTATGTTTAGAAGTTTAGTTTTAAAACCTTAAATCTGCGTTTAAAATATTCACCTGTGAAAACAAAAAAAACAAAAAAAAAAAAAAAAAAAAAAAACGAGGGACCGTCGACGGCAACACGCGAGTGCTAATCTGTCGTTTTGCAGCCACGAGTAGTGAAGGCGGCGGGGCGTGCGGCGGCGGCGCGCCGCCGGCTGCAGCGCGGCGAACGGCCATATTTGCGCCTACGCGGCCGCGTCCTGTGCGTATTTGCCGAGAAAGTAGCGCGGGGTGTGTGTCTCCGGACGGCGGGCGGCGCGGCGGAGTTCACAATGGGGCTCCGGACGGTCCCAACCCGCGGAGGTGGCTTCACGCCTCATCAGATGGGCACTGCCCGGTGCCTCTGACTGGAGGTCCCTAGGGTTCTAGTGCCGAAAAGGTGGCAGGAGTTTCGACACTGGCCTCGTTAGCAAGGTCGATTCAGCCGCTGTCGGAGAAGATTTTAGTGACGGCTGACTCAATCGGTAGTTTTCCGTGTTCCTCCCATCAACTCCACGTTTTTTCCACCCATTTTCCCTTCTTTGTCCTTTTTCTTATTCTCACCCGCTTTACAACACAATTACATGCCACAACCCTACCACAAATGTCGGAGGCAGTCGGAACTGGCGTGCTGGACGAAATGAACGAGAATGAAGCAGAAATATCGTTTTAAACTTTCCCTCAGACCTTTTTTTTTATCTGCGGTGTTCTTTTGATCTTGTACCCGCATGAAGACAAAAATCCCAATTTTAGGGAATTCCCCAGTTTTAAGAGACATTTCGATTACGAAACTACAAGGTTTTGCGCCAAATTGAAAAATGCAAGTACGCGTGAATGTGTTTCTCAGTTCCGTAATATGAGGAAAAATCCGGAATATGAACACAATAAAAGTGATTTTAATTGCGCCCCGTATAACCTCTCCACACAGAATGAGGCAAACTAGCCGTGACCTATCTAAGAGTCAAGTATTTTGAAAGTCTAAAAGCCCGTTTTTAAAACGTTGGTAAAAACAGTAATTTTTTCATTATTTTGCTGTGCATAAAATGGGTGGAAAAAATGGGCGGATGACGCTACTGTGCGGTTTATCGCAAGCTGATATGAATTGAGAGCGACGTTTTACACATTTACATTTTGTTTCTGCGCATGGCAATCGCGATATGCTAGTTTCTCAGGGACGCCGCTCGCAAAAAAGCCGCTGAAGATCAAAACGCTTGAACATACCATCTTCGATTTAACATTTAAGTTAGGTTATATTATGACTAAGCACAGAACGGCACGATTAATTAGAATACATTAGAACATGTTTTATGATCGCACTACCAATCCGCTCCACCATTTACAAGTTGAACACATTACAACTCTCTCGAAGCGGTACAAAAAGCAAACAATCGCGCCACACGCCATTGTAAAACCAGAGAAAGTTCCAAAAATGTTGACGGCCAGGTACCGACATTCAACAAGTGGATGAAATTGTACCAAAAATGAATCATCGTCGATTTTGTCGTTAAAAATTACAAACCAGTCTGATCCGTCACTTATTTTGTACTGAAGACAAACGATATGAAAAAATGACCGTGTAAAAATGGGCTGTGATCGGCGTAGAAGATGTATAGACGGATTATGGAAGCTGTTGAATGTTAGGCTTCACGCGAAACATTTGAGGGTGCCATCAGCGTTAAGCAGTACCTACTTTAGAGAATACCCTAAGTATTAGTAGATATGGTTTAGGCTCACGATAACGTAGAAATTGTATGCCACTAACAATCACGCGACAAACCTTGAAATTATAAACGGCCTTTCTTTATACCAGATGTGAATTTATTGTCATCATTAGTGCACTGTCTGTTGTAGTCTCAAATGTTATCTTGCAAAGGCCAAAATGGGCTTCCGGAAAAACATAAAACCTGTTCTTAACACTGATTGTCTTATTCTTGAATATGAGGCTGTTACAATTAATCTTTCCATCAATCCCACAACTCTGGAAAGTAATTACCGAAAACCGTTGGAAGGGTAACAAGTAAAAATCTTTCACGAAAAAGAAGTTGAAATAATATCTTTCATTTTAGGTTAATGGCCTTATTGCCTAATAATAACTTTGTTATTCTCTGTTATATTCCCCCAAAAGTCCAAGTCAAAATACTGGAACTTGAATAAGTCATCGCGCCACAGCTAGACCATATTTAAAACATTTGATTTGACTGAAGATTTGTTTACTCTTTACTCCTACCGTGGCTCTAATGTTTCACCAATTGTCTACCATTCGACATTTTATGGAACTTATTTGTCAACTTTTAAATGCGTCTTTTGGTGTAAGGCCACAACGGAAAGTTGCAATTGCTAAAATTGCGCATGCTCACATGGCCCTCCTCCTCCTTCTTCTTTTTCTTTTTAGTCGTCTTCTTCCCTTCTTTTTCTTCTTCTTCCTCTTTCCACTTCAAGTATAGGTCTGATGATCGTTTTAAGGGTCTTCATGGATCTTCATCAGCCTTAGGCCTATTTCTTAAATACCTGCTTTTGGAATGCGAATCTCCTTCATTCTTTTCCATATTTTCTAACCACTCCTGTCTGTACATTGCACCTGTCATTGGTGCTTGGACGTTAATTCCTTTTCGAATTCCCCGCATTTCTGAGTTATCTAGTCTTGGTAGATTTTTTTTTAAAAGATCTCAAAAAATTTTCATTTTCCGCAGACCTGTAAACGCCTGTTATATCTCGAAACGTGGCCTCTTTCGACCACATAAAACGTCGGTCAGTCACGTGCATTCAATAGAGTTTACGCGACGTCACCTTACGCCTGGCACGTAAACACTCGCTCTCCGGCAGCGGAGGAACCAGTACGGCACGGCGACGCCGCGCCACTGTCGCCGCCACCGCCGCCCGCCGCACCACCGCCGCCGCCGCCGCCCGCCGCCGCCGCCACCGCCACCGCGTTCCGAGCGTTGCCGGCAACCCGTCGCCTAGCGACCGCCGCTCACCGCGCCCTTCTGCCGAACTGCCAGGTGGCAGCGGTGGCCGGGCCGCAGTAGAGGCTTGGAGATGACGTCCCGGTGACTGCCCGAGAGCCCGGACCGAGGATGGTCGTGGCGGTAGTGAGCCAATGTTGACCGGAAGTGAGAATTCAAGGGTAAAGAAAGGGTAAAGAAAGCACGTTATAATATTCAATAATACAAGCAATAAATATAATAATTATTATTATTATTAATTATTATTTTATTATTATTATTATTATTATTATTTTATTATTATTATTATTATTATAGGCCGATCCAATGCCGTGACCGCTAAGGCAATAGTGTAATTGGTTGGTCTTCAGACCAAAGGATCGGCGGGTTCGAGTCGGGGATGGTGTATTGCCCATTTTGGCTCTGTATGTTTGTGTGTATCTATTGAACATTCATCTTCATCATAATTTCTGTCCATCACCAGATCTAACTCCCTGAGATGTGAAAATGGCATCTGCATTAAATGCTTATCACCCCTCCCCAATAGAAAGTATCGAAACCTATTCCGATAGTCAAGAACTGAGCCCCGTTGGATGGCACGTATCGCTTGGTTCCATGAATGGCCGGATTCACGAAACAAATAATAATATTTAATTAATAATAATAATAATAATAATTAGTAATAATAGTAGTAAAATTAATAATAATAATAATAATAATAGCATTCATGGAAATTCAGAACTTATTAAATTATCCCCATGATACGTTTGAAATTAGCTGAAATAAATGATTTTTGAACACAATAGAGTTGTAAGAAAATGTGTTGAATTACACGAAATGACCTACCTCTTGCCGTTACTAATCCTACTTCAAAGTCAACCTGGCGAATACTGCCGAATAAAAACAATATTATATTTTAATAATAAACATAAATATGATAATAACATTAATAAACAATACTACTAATAATGATGATAATAATGAAATGCATTATAACCACTGTAAACTCGCTGTTTAAATGTGCTAGTCGGCCTTAGCGACAGGTGACAATAGGGTCAGCGTGAAATAGGCAATGGGGAAAGGTGTGAAGGTAGGGATGTTGACTTAGACTATGTCATGTGTTTTCCCCCTTACGGTTCATTTCACTAGTAAACGTCCATGAATGAAGGAGATATGTTCATTCTTGTTCTTTTCACTTTTGATCAATTAGTTCTGCAAGCAATAGAAATAAATTAAGTTAACAACAAAAAACCAAAAGGATAAGTTAGTTATTATAATTGTTAATAAGTAACGTAACCGACCCAACAATAAAAACTATAAGTAATTAATTGGTTTCAATAATAGTAAGTTTGATTCCGAAGCACAAATAGTCTAACACGTCTAAGTTCCCTAATAACCAAAAATTAAATTAATTTCAATCTTGTCACGTGATACGTCTTGTATACACACCTGTTTTTCAGCCGACCCTTAAATAGCTTCTGATCAACTACCATTGGACGAATTTTTGTTAATGAAAATAATAAGTTAATATTCAACGATT
>BOPP01000311.1:412952-424533 GCA_017312745.1 Gryllus bimaculatus
TTATATCGTAGAAGCATTTCTCGCTGAAAATGTTATTCATAATCAATCAACGCAATAAAATAAAAGACGGTTATCCCTATCATGTCAGTGCACAATAATATATAATGTATATATAATGATAAATAATTATATTACATATTAATTATTATTTATTATTATTATTATTATTATTATTATCATATCTATCATTATATCATTAATGTGAAATTTTTGCGTTCGCCTACAAAGTGCCAGCACTAACGCACTGCCTCACGCACTCCATGAAAACATTACGACACACGCCACACCACCATATCCGGAAAAAGACTTAGCCAGTTGAAGCGCCTAGGAAAAAACGGAGCGAATCAACCCACTGCATCACATCTACGGTGACCTCAATAACTCCAGCCGCGCGTGCGTTCAAAGCAGTCCGCGCCACAGTTACAGGGAGGGCGCGAGGGCGGAACAGTGGCGGCGGGGGGGAGGGAAGGGGGCGGGAAATCCAAGCCGTGTTCCCTGGCGTCGGCAGCTGCGACCGCGCACAGAAGCTTCGCAGCGTGATCAGCCAATTGGAAAAGCTCGCGTCTCTTCGAGTACGAAACCAAGTACACATTAGTACGATTGCGCCGAACATTATCTTGCTGAAACGTTCATCCACAATAATCGCCCATTAGTGACACAACCGATGAGCATTAATATGCTTAAAGTAACACAGTAGAACCCCGGTATTCACGAACTATTGAGGGTGCTGGCTTTTTCTTGGGATTGCGGAAATTATTCGATTATCCGAAAAATGTACGCTTACTTATAACAAATATATCGAATAGGATTCCAAGACACAATGCAACAGTAACCATGCGATGTGAGAAAAAGATAGAGCTCCGCATACAAGCAGATTTTGAGCTCCTTAGGTAAAATGAAGATACGATTTGTAAGTTCTTCTAAGTGAAAATTTTTATTACTGCTACTTGAACACTGTGATATACACCGTAGTTACCTAGTGCAGTAAACGTTTCATTCTGACACTGCCTGTTTCAATAATTACTTGCTTTCAGTTCTAACAATCAATTATAAATGGATTATGGACGTGATGGATTAGTGGGGTTGTATTGTTAATATAGTTTAATAATATTTTAATTAAAATTAATATTTTTTTATTCTTATATGTATTAATTTAAAGTCAATGACGCAAGTGCTAGAGTAATAAATAAGTTTTAATAAATAGGTTGCCTGCGTCGTTCCAATTTTGGCTTACAGAAGTTAAATAACAAGAAGAGAAACAAGATAACATATAACAGAAAGTACATAAAAAGAGTCAAAATATTTCTCTACCTATCGATAGCTTTGCCGTATTATCAGATTAATACCAAGCAATGACGGAGCTGAAGTACCCTAAACATACGCCATGGACCGCGCGTGATCTTTCCTCCCGCTTCCTTGTTCTGTCCTCTCCACTTGCACACATAGCATCCTACACGGGCCACCTCTCGAAATAAAACATTAACTACACTTATGGGACTAATCAATCGATCAATTCTGACTCACATACGTTCAGAGAAGAAACATACGATATCTTTTAGATTATTCTTCCCTACTATTTTAGTATAATTCTACTGCTTTCCTCGTTCTCTGCATCGAACGTACTCTGCGATATATGGCAACCTCTTTACGCACTTCCCCTAAGAAGGCATGCGCAGGATTTTTCATATAGTTCATAACTGTCCGCCTTGCGGCGGCGATGGTGTAACGGTTAGCGTATCGGACTGTTATACCCGTTAAGTCGAAGGTACGCATCACTTCGCCTCGCCAGCGAGCAATCTCTTCACTAACAGTGATAGTAAAAGGAACATGTGTGGAAATCGCAAATTTAATAAAGTACAAGTTTTTTGTAGTAGTTACGCTTAGACAAGGCGGGAAGAGATGCCAAATTTGTTAACACCTGAGGACTGTGGTGAAAATTTTCCCTTGGCAGTACTTAAGAATTTGAAAAGAGGCGTTTGCAATTCCAAGTTAATGGTAAAGTAGCAGTCTTATTGTAAGTCAGCAGTCCTCCGCGACTCATATTCTTAAGTCCTGCCAAAGTCAGATATCCAACGCATTTTCTTTTCACCAAATTACGTGGCCAGGAGAGGGAAAGAGAGGACCATGTCATACCACAGGGATGCTGAAGATTGGGAAGGAATTGAATAGAATTGAATTGATGCCTTATTTTAAGTGGCGAGACTCGGGCCATCAGGCCCGCTCTTGTCTGACCATACAAATTTCGCTACACTCCTTTCACCAATTAGCGGAGAAAGGAGGTATTTCTTGGGCGAGAAACAGGCTATTTTAAATTTTGCTCAGAGGCGTCATTTAGACTTGAGGACCTTTTACATGCAAGTAAATCTACTAACATGGGACAGCCGGCTTTACTTCCCCTCCGAAGTAAGGCGTGCGAAGGATTTTTCGCACTTAAACTCCACAGCTTCGATCGGGTTTGAATCCGGCAACTTGGGTATAACAGTCCGATACGCTAACCGTTATACCATCGCCGCCGCAAGGCGGTCGGTCAAAGATTCTATTGTAACGTCGTGTGTAGTGATCTACACCACAAGGAAACAGACACGAGTGAGTATATACAAGTTTTAGTTACACACTGTACATATTTACAACTCTCACTCTAAGGCGGTTTGCCAGAGCTACCACTGCAGCCCTCGTCTCCCTACGTGCGCCTTGCGGCGACGCCTACGACCAGCCGGCAAGGCCGCACCTGGTGTGCCCCGGCAGATTGACGATCTGCCCGAATGTGTTTGAAGAACACATCACCCTGTCCGAACTCGTCGAACAACCACGTGCCCTCGGCACTCCGCACCAGCCTGGGCGGACAAAGTTTTTGTTGTCTAGCCACGAGGAAACCAGAAAACGTTACCCACTCGCGCCGTCTCGCCACGGCGTCTTTATAGGTCCAGGTCACCTGACCTCCAACGTCACTATTCCCCACCCCCGCGCGGTGGAAAGCCTTTCCCTGGCGCTGCCTGGCCCGCGGACCATTTCCTGTCGGAAAGTCCCTTCTTTGTTCCATCTTTAGATCCCCCAGCCCTCTACCTTGCACTCGGCTTGCTGCTGCCAAGCCGTGACGCTACACTATGCTAAAAATCCTTCGCACGTCTTCTTAGGGGTATTGCGTGAAGGGGTTGACATTTATCGCTGATATACAGCTTAAAAAAGAAACTTGTAAAAGTGTCTGGGGTCTCTGGGTAAGATTCTAAAACATTTCCTCGCTCTAGAAAACTCTCTCGGTCACTAGTTGTAAGAAAGGTAATAATCTACCGAATAAACGAAAAACAATTGACCGGAGCTCGTTAAATCTTTAGTTGAAAACATCTTCAACTACGCAAACATAGAGGAAGAATAAGGAGAGAAAGAAGATAAACGAAAGAAGAAGGAAGAGGAAAAGTAAAAGTAGAAGAGGAAATAAAATATAGAGGAATAAAAAATGAATGAAGGGAATTAAGTATAAGGAGAAGAATAGAGAAAATTACACTAAGAAGAACAGAAAGTGAAAGAGAAAGTGGAAGTGAGAGTGGAAGGAAGGAGAGGAAAAAAAGAAATATAGAAGACAAAGAAAAAGAAAAAAAAGGAAGAAAAATTGATTGGTGTTTCCTATCTCGTAAATGCTATCGTCATTAGTCCTGTAAGTGTACTGCATGCTCTCTTCAAAATGTGGCGGTGATCTTCCCCTGCTGGAAGGTGAGATCCGGCGTTGACCAACACGTCGACTTTTGGGGTTTCTCTATCCAGGTATCTCCCACCAACGGAGCACCTCCCAGCCAGTACAACCTCTAAACTCTCGATCTCATCCCCGACATAAGTGATAGTGTAGAAAGAAGGAAGAGCTAGGAGAGTAAAAATAAAGAAGGCAGAAGAGAAGAAAGAAATATAAAAGATAATTACGGAAGGGAAAAACAAATATAGAAGAAAAAGAAGACGAGAAACTAACTCCTTTTACTAGCTACATACCATCCGCATCGCCCCGCTCCCTTCTAGCGTATAATTCGTCCGCCTTCCCCCTCCCACGCCCCGCCTCGCGGCCGCCGGTGCAGCGCAGGGGGGTGGGAGGGAGTGGGGGGGGGGAAGGGCGGCAGCCTCCCCAGGGCCAGCAGAGGTCGCAGCGCGCGCGCGCGGGGGTTAATGCCATGTTAATTTGATGGCAGCGCCTGGCCCCACCGCCGCCGTGTGACCATTTGCATACCGGCGACACGACCCCTGCTCCCCTTTCGCTGGCCCGCTCCTTTCCCTCCACACCACCACTCCCCGCCCCGTCCCTCAGTCAGGCTCACCCCGTTGTGGCAACCGCAGGGTGTCTGGACTGCGCTGCCGACTGACGCGGAAATAGAGACTGGAGAGACGTTCTTCTCCATGTCATCCTCCAAATTCTAATTTTTCTCCTTCTCTAAACTCTCCCCTCTCTCTCCTCTCCTCTCCCCCTCTCTCCTCTCCCTATCTCTCCCCTCTCCCTCTCTTTCCCCCCTCTCCCTCTCTCTTTCCCCTCTCCCTCTCTCTCTCCCATCTCTCTCTCCCCTCTCCCATCTCTCTCTCCCCTCTCCCTCTCTCTCCTCTCCCTCAATCTCTCCCCTCTCCCTCTCTCTCCCCCCTCTCCCTCTCTCTCCTTTCCCTCTCTCTCCTTTCCCTCTCTCTCCTCTCCCTCTCTCTCCTCTCCCTCTCTCCTCTCTCTCTCTGTCTCCCGCTAATTGTATTAATTTTTCTACCGGATGAGGTGTTTCAAGGCATCAGTTGATGTCACTGCAGAATCTCTGATCAGGCGATCCTAGGGTTCGAGTCCCGACGGTTGCAGGATTCCCGACACTAGCTGGGTAGCTAGGTCGAGTTCAGTAGCTGGATGGAGGAGAATTTAAGCGGTCGGCTGCTCCGATTGGTAGTTTTCCGTGGTGTTTCCCGATCGGCACCAGGATAATGCTGGAGCTGTGTTTTAACAAGCGGCCCACGGACCTTGCGCGATCTTTCCTTCCTCTTCCTTGTCCTATCTTCACCGCTCACATACACACTTACATGCACTACAGTATCACGTATTCCGAAAGGTCGGATGGAAGCATATAGCTTGTCCCGGATGGGGCGGTGCCCCGCTAATGGGAGATACTTGGTAGGGGAACACCCCTCTACCCGACAGGTAAGTCACAGGACCTCGTCTTCCAGCGGGGGAAGATCACCGCCGCCTTTGAGGAAAAAACACGCACTTCACATACAGGATTAATGACCTTTCCCGCTTAAGCGCCCGGAACCACTTATCAATCAACCAATCCTATTTTTTCTCCTTCTCTAAACTCTCCCCCTCTTTCTGCTACTTATTTACATTTCACCACAATAGTCGTAAGTTTTATCAGTTTCATAAGAATGTTGCCTGCTTCGCAATTGCGTGTCGGATGTGTCTGATAAAAATAATCAATTTTAGGGGGGTAACAATAGAAATTTAAAATAAAACAAGTTGAAACGAATTATAAGTGACTCAGAAACTAACAGGCGTTGAAGGAAGCTTCTGCCCTTCCAAAAGAGCACATCTCCGAGCCTACGGAAAGGTCCTTCAAGTTTTCGTGATAGAGGGTTGCCTTAACTCTTCACTAAACAGGTGATAGGGGTGACCACACGGGGTGAGTGATGATGAAATATGAATGTTTCTGGATTGGCTGATGTTCTGATGCAATATTAGCTACGAGAGGCCAACCACCACATGCGTGCTGCTTTGATGGATAAGTGTTTCCGGGCGCGTCGAGTACTAAGGACATTAGTTCTGTAAATATAACGCACCGTTTCTGCCTCGAGAGCTGGCAGTAATCTTCACTTGTTGGATGGCAAGATCCTGCATCAACTTACATATTGGCTCGCGGGGTTTCCCCAACCAGGTATTTCCTTCCACCGTCTCAGCTGGACAAGCTCTAGGCTCCCAACTGGCCTTCCGACAGGTGTTGCAGAGTAGTACATGAATTGTAAATATGTGCAAATAATGGTGCGGATAGAAGAAGGAAGGGGAAGGAAAATTCGCGCGAGGTCTGTGACCCATCAGGGTACTGCTCCAGAATTCGTCTGGTGCTTGTCAGAACAACTATGGAACCGAACGGCTAGCCACTAAAATTCTCCGGCAAACAGCGGCTGAATTCGGCCTACAGCTAGTGAGCAAATTGTGAATGTATTGCGCAATTTATTTATGAACTTATGAATTTATTTATGTAGAGCAACAATCACATTGTAGAAATGCCTCCTGCAGGACTACTCGCAGTTTTCATTTCCGCCGTTCCAAGCCCCTCCGTTACCACCACCAACTTCCAAACACAGGGACCGAAAAAAAAAAACCTAACGAAAATAAGGAAAAAGAAAAAGGCGAATGAGGAGAAAAAGACCATCCCCAAAGTAAAAAAAAATCAAATAAAATCACTCGATGCCTCCCAGCGCCACTTACGAGAGCTTCCTCTCGAGTCTAGCAACAGCCTCACGCCAACGGAACGCACCGGTGCGTTGAGTGGTTGGCAGGGCAGCGCGTGTCTGGGGGCCCGCCCCCCTACGCACCCTCGACACGCAGGGCCTCCTCCTCCCCCCTCCGCACCGACGCCCCCGCCACGCAGTGCGTACGCACTCCAACGCACCGCCTACGGTCGGCGCCTGTTAAAAGTGAACACTTGCCGGAGCAGCGGTTGACTCAGTCCGAGGTCAAAGCTTTGAGTTCAAAAGTTGCACGCTTTTTTTCCATTGATTATGTAGTGTATGGAGCCGTGTCAAAAGCTATGTTCGGTAGCCCCGTAAGTGTTAGACGTGTTTTATCATGAGAAATGGCGGTGTTCCAATTCGTAACCACATTAGATCCTGTGCCGACCTACACGCCGACTTTCCTTCCTCTGGGTATCTCCCCCAGTGGGAACTGCTCCAGCTGAGAGAACGTCTCAGCCCCCGACTGACTTCCCTGGTGATCAACGATAGTTTAGTACATGTATGCG
This sequence comes from Gryllus bimaculatus, assembly GCA_017312745.1. Classification (NCBI taxonomy): domain Eukaryota; kingdom Metazoa; phylum Arthropoda; class Insecta; order Orthoptera; family Gryllidae; genus Gryllus; species Gryllus bimaculatus. The sequence goes on from BOPP01000311.1 coordinate 419,915, forward strand.
TACAAGTAAGGGAAAAGGAGGGGATAAGAATGGCAGCATGTAAGGATACCACTCTCAATCAGTATTGCTATCTATCTAATCTACATGGAAGCACAAGGTAATACACACGTCTTTCGTATGTTTTACACGGATTTTTTTGTTCAAATAAACCTATACCTTTGGGAGAAAAACTGATTGTAGAAAAGTATGAAAGTGGCTCTAAAAGTCATTGTTTGTAAGGATGGCCTGGTTTCTGTTTCCTACCATTAAAATCACTTTGACCATGGTGTGAATACAAAGATGACGCGTTGCTCTAGATAATGCCATGTTCAAACGTATTAACCACAATAATTTATACAAAATACCTCTAAGTTCATATACCAAATGTAAGCAAATACTTTAATACGTTGTGTCATGTTACTTAAAACGGTAAGTAAATACATTAGTTATACATTACTAATTTAATAAGAAATAATTCATCATATGAATGTTTTGTCACATTCTTACTATGTTATATTTAAAGTGTGTAGTTATCTTTTGTGATGTATATCAAAAATATCATGCAATGCATGATTTAAACCTGCTATCATAGTTACGCAGTAATAAGTTGAATATAATTTACGGATATAAATGGTTTCAATGAAGTTATTTTTAAAAAGTATCCCTGGAAGTTACGATGGCACAATGACGAGCTGAAAGTCGTTAAAAGGATTATCACCCATATTTGCTTAGAATTTTAGAACAATGTGGACTGGTGAGCATGGAAACACACCTTTTTTGCAACATGAATTTTACTCCCAATCAGTACGAAATGAATTGTACACCTCTGTTGAATGTGATGAATATGATGGGACTCAAACCCACAACCTTCAGCTCCATGTAACGTAGAACATGAATCAAGCGACTTCTAAATTGCACCTCCTGGATTCATAGTATTAATCCCAAAATAAGCTGTTAAAAAAATATGATTTTTTTTTTCGTTTACACTCAACGATTTTTTTCTGTTAATGCAGCGTCCTTGCGAAGTTCAACTTTTCGCGACAGCGACAGTACCGGCAGGTCCAATTTGCGATTTGCCTTAGACGAACACATCGTTAGATTGTCACTTCACACAAAAATATTTTCGATTTGTAGAGTATAGTGGGCATCCAATTACAAAGAAAATGTTACACAATTGTTGGTTAAGTTGAACTTTTCAACACGATTGTTCCATTCTTTGAGAATGTTATTTGCCGTAGAAATGTTTCTAGTGTAATGTCAATGGTAAGTTATTGCCTTCACTTTTGGACGCAGTAGAATTTCATCAAATATGATCTAGAATATATGACGTGCAAGTTCAGAAAATAATATTGCACCATGGGTTAACCTACGAAGGCACAACAGAACTGAGATACAAGTGTAAGGTATATAGATTTTTAACTAAAGAGTTGTTTTAGAGAGAGAGGAAGAGAGAAGGGAAAACATAAAGTGACGAAAAAATAACAAAAAGGGAAGGAAGAAGGGAGCAAATCTAGTGGAAGAGTCATAGGAAAAGGGGCAAGGAATTCCAGATGGTCAGGAGAGGAAGCGAGAGGGGACGAAAGAGTAAGAGAAGGAAAGGTCATGGGGAAGAGAGAGCGAGGGAGGGAGAAGAATAGATAGGAGGGAGGGAGAGTGGAACCTATCCCATATTCAGTTAAGTTAATTCGTTATATTACGTGACGAGACTCGCGCCATGAATTTCGCTACGCTTCCTTCACCAACTAGCGGAGAAATGAGATATCATCTCGTATGACAGAACAGGCGATTTGAATTTAGGTCAGAAGCTTTTTTTTAGCAATGAGAATCTTGTACATGCAATAAATCTACAATATGGGACAGCCGGCTCTCCTTCCCCCGATGGAAGGAATACGAAAGATTTTTTCGTCCTTAAAAATCAACGGCTTTCATCGCGTTTGGACATTCAAACTTAGGTTCAACAGCTTGATATGCGAACCGTTAACAACCGAACCCTCGTATTTCGTCGTTTTTATTAGATGCAATGATTTTTATTACAGTTTCAGGATATTTGAAATCCAGAGATCATAGTCTAATGTCTACTTGTTCTTCTTCTTCTTCTTTTTCTTCTTTTGTCTTCCCAGGACTAGGCTTGAGTCCTGTTCCGATATCACCATCTTTTCATCGGTTTTTCCACATATTTTTTGCCATAAGGATTATATTCCATTGCTTATTTTGGAAACCATTCTGGTGGCAAACAAAGGACATTCTCTCTCTATTTTTACTTTATGGTGAATCGCCTTTTCGGTTATTGCATCCCTAGTTAATTGCTGATTTCGTTATTTGGAATTTTGTCTAATTCAGTGTAACTTACATTCGTTTTGCAGCTTACTACTGACAGATGACACTCCACTATTATTTGTTTATTGCATCCCTTGTCCATTGCTGATTTCGTCATTTCGAATATTATCTAATCCAGTGTAGTAACTGCCATCATTATTGCAGATTTCTACCGACAGATGACACTTCCGTGACTGCGGTCCCCGGGCAGCCACAGCGGCCGAGAGCAGGCAGGGCAAGGGCAGCTGGGCTGATCCTATCGCAGCCTCCGGCGCGAGCCCTTTCTAGCGGCCGCCCATTGACTCCGCCCGCCGGACGCCCCTCGCGCCGCCGGCCCGCCCAATCACAGGCCCCCACTGACCGCTCCCGGCGCCCTCGCACTCGCCGGCCATTTCGAGCGTCACGGACAAAGAACATCGGGGGCACAGTCCTCGCAAAATGCCGCTTGGATGCGCCGACGACCGAATTATAGTTTTTTTTAACTTCCACTGTTCCTCAGGACCTATGCTGACATAGGTGGCACAGGACATCAAGTGGTATCACTAAAGTGCCCCTGAACGGGAAGTTCTAGGGTTCGAGCTCCGGCGGTGGCAGGACTTTCTTAGCCAGATAGCTAAGTCGAGTTCTATCACTGTCTGGAGGAGAATTCTAGTGGCCGGCTGTTCTGATTGGTAGTTTTTTGTTGTTTCTCCTATCAACACCAGACGCATGCTAGATGCTTAACAAAAACGCTACGGACCGGACGTTGTCTTTTCATTCTCTTCCTTGTCGTACCGTTTCCCCAAAAATACACACACATTTCCATGCACTAAGGGAAACAAAATGAAAACTAATATTCACGTCTACTGTTTATTAATTGGAAAGTATCACATTGCGGTACGCCAAGAGGCGGTACGCAAAGAGGCGGTACGCAAAGAGGCGGTACGCAAAGAGGCGGTACGCAAAGAGGTGGTAAGCAAAGAGGCGATACGCGTACGTCAGTCTATTATCACGGTAATGCGTACAGCAAAGTATTCAAGGATATACAAAATTCAACAGCAGGGTACTACAAAGTAAAATAAGAGGTTTTGTGTACAAAAATCGCCGTTTTTCCGCATCATTACAATACTTTCTCTAGACTGCGTAAGCAGTAGCGAGAAAATAAAAAACAAGACTGGAACGACATGAATCATCATGACTGCGGTCTTGTTTATTGAGAATGATCCTACGAGTATATAATTGTAAGTTTACGTGAATTCGTTTCAAAAAAAACGTATGCAACTCTTAAGAAAGTGTCTTTAACTGATTAAAAAACATATTAGGCTCCCCTTCTATCGTTACCTCATCTTTCAAAATATCATTTAAACACCGAAGACTATCCTTCTGCACTTGTTAGGTAAATATCTCGTACACTAAAAGCGTTATTAGTAAGATATTATTATATAGGTGGTCATGTTCACTTTTTCAAAAGGAAAAATGCGAGAAGAAAACAGCAAAGAATATGAAGAACATACAAACAAAAAGATAAATTCTTTGCTGAGAATGAAAAATAAATAAACATTTTTTGGAGTAAACTATTTTTAAAATTTATTACTAAATTAAAACCCGTCAGACCTAGTCAACATTTTACTAACATGCCCAACTCTCACATTATGTACTTATGCAAATAACTACTTTTATTTTATGTACTTTTTCTGAGGAAAATATATATTTTTTAAAATATTTCAGAGTTCGGTAGTCGGTATCATGATCATGCAAAAGATATGTTTTCATTTTCCGAGAAATAAGTATGCAAAAAAAAAACTAACAAAATGTGCACTCTTAAGTTATAAGTTATATAAAGTTTTAAAAATCGAATTGGGTATTCGAATTTTTCTCGATTTAGAGGAGCGAATGTATCATAATGAAAATGCATCATATACTTTTGTTTTTCTTGCCAAAATTTTGTCAACTTTCATCTTATTTTTAAGTGTTGATAGACTAGTTATATGAGTAAAAAGTTATTTCTTGATAGTGAATTTTGTGGAAAGGAAACCTTTGTTTTATATCACTATTTTGTCTCGTACAGAATGTAACAGAGTCAGATTGATAACAAGTTAACCTATTGCAGAATTAAAATATATTGAGGAGATTTAATTGTTCTAATTCAGGGTGTAATTGAATCTATAAAACAATCGCCATAATAAATTCATTATTTAATTGTGATTAGCAATAAATCAGTAATCTTTTTTCTGAAAAAAATTTCTTTAAATATTCATTTAATGACAACCATTGTGACAAGACGATATAATGAATAAACTATTATATGAATAAACTATTATTTTGAATTTAAAAAAATAGCAGCG
>BOPP01000311.1:460730-476929 GCA_017312745.1 Gryllus bimaculatus
CTCTGCTTCCCCGTGCCTGCTGCATTGGGCAGGCGCCCGCCCACGAGCTGGGCGATCGCACTAATGAACAGCCTCAGTCGCCCGTCCACAGATCCCGCAGTATCACCTGAACGAACACTTACACTCACGAGCAGAAAACGAGCGGAGTGCAATCGGGCTACTCTTCTTGTGAAGGTACCTAAAAGGCTTAGAACATGTTTACCACGGGATGCAATCGAAATATGTCCCTCTCCTCCTAGATTCCGCCACTATCCCTCGTCACTTCTCCGTGCCCTCCACGAGCCCCCCTCCTCCGCGGGCGCCCGCCTACTTGTTGGGCGATCGCACCAATGAACAGCCTCTTCGCCGCCCGTCCGCAGATCCTATCTCCCCCTCGCGCCCACCAACCGAGAGGGGGCGATCGCACACGGAGGGGGCGACTGCACAGCGCGAGCGAGCCCGGCGACGCGGGACGCGGACGGCTGCTGACGCTTAACGCAATTGAGATTGCGCAATGAGATATTACGCGAGTCGGAATGGGTCTCGAAATTAACGCGAATGATCTATCCTTCTAACCTTAGACGAGCGTGCAGGGTAGGAGGGGCAAAGGAGTTCTGGCACTCTGCGAAAAATTTGGAAAGCGTTCCTAAGCCTTATAAGCATGGGGTAACAGGGGGTACCAGAAAGTGCGTGGGAGGCGAACGCTGCAATGAGATATGTGAATTGGAATGGTTCTCAAAATTAACATTCATGATCTATATTTCTAATATTGGATGGGGGCACGAGGGGAGGGGGGCAGAGAAGCTGTGGACTTATCTAATAAAACATTTAATTTTAGTAAATTAATGCTGTACATTCGTAATAAATATATGCAGTTTGAATGCTTCACAAATTTAACGAAAATAATATATTGCTACAAGTATGTGTGTGGCATGATAAAATCATGACTAATTCCCGTTTTCGGTCTCGTTTCTAATAAATAGGAATTTAAAAGGAAAGACGGACCATATTCATTTTGAAGTGGATAATTGCAATTATTTATTTTTTTAAGAAAAATATTCCTACTGAAATTGCGACTTACTGTGTGTAGTTAATTTTAATAATTGTCATTACAATTGTGAAAATTACATTGATGTCGAATTGAATCGCTCAATGCAGAAAGGGTAAATCTCACATTTTCACTACTTTACTTGAGATTAAAAAACAATTTGCAAGAAGATTTATTAATATTTTATTTAATAACTTTTCTGCAGATACATTTGCAGTATCTGGACGCAGTATGCTGCAAAATATACTGAAATACTTTTTAACATTGTGTAGATATTTTACAAAAATAATGGTTTTTCATAATGTTTCTGACAATGATTACTTCACAAATATGATTTCATTCTCCAGTCAACACATTATATAAGTAAAAATGCACGGAAATATAAGGGTGAATTAAGCACGGAAAATAAGCACGTGAAATATAATGCACGGAAAATTTTACGGCAATATAAGGGTGAATTAAGTTAAAAAATCCTATTAGGGTGAATTTAAGGATACATTTGGTGAAAAATTACAAATTATTTATTATAAATTCAAAATTTCTGTAGTTCATAAGATTTAATCACTAGAATCATTAGAGCTTAATGTATAACCCTAGCAATTATCTTGAATATATTTTGTAACCAAATTATTGAAATGCCTTACATTCTCATCACAGTGTGGGATCTCAAAACATTTTAAACGAAATTTACAATATTCACCCGCTTTTTTATCTGGAATTACTGCTCTTTAGGTCTCTCAAACGTTTGATCTTATAACCTAACCATTTCTTAATAACATACCTTTCCCTAAGTTCTGAATTAAGCTTCTCCTTGCCTTCATGGTATTCCTGTAAATTAATGTTTTTAAAAAAAATAACGTCCTTTCCTTGCAAAATATATTTACAAAACTATTTTAAAGAACATTAAAACTTAAGTGTAAGCAATAAAATAGAGCACACAACACAGCCTTAGAAATTTCACCTAGCTACCAACCGCAAGCAATACAAAATCATTACTGGTTTGCAACATGTCCCTTTTCTACATTGCGTTATTCTTTTCATTCACACATTCAGCAAAAATGACAAGAGCAAAGAAGTTAATTTTTTGCACAGTGAATGATAAAAGGAAGGATAAAAGAAAGCTAAGAGGAAGGAATATCAATCATAACATTAAAATGACAGAAGTGTGAACGTGTACCCTTTCTACATAGGGCGTTTCAATTGATTTTATAAAATGAGATAAATGAGTTGAATTCGTTTTTGAAATTATCGCTTATAACTTGTCTTTACGCTTTAAAAGTTCAACACATATTGATAACTTCTTCTTCTAAGACTCTACGACTTTCAAATGAACGTCATTGCCTCCTCAAGCATCCTTTCCATTTTTTGTTATTCTTCGATTGCTCCATTCACACTTTATTTTCCTGATTTCTTTGACAACATCATCCTTCCATCTGTTTTTAGGCCGTCTTTTTTTCGGGCGCTCACTGGATTTTAGCTAAAGATCTTGTTCACTATTCTGTCATGCGACATCCTATTCAGATAATCAAGGCAACTTAATCCCATGCCAATTTAAAATGTTTTTGTACACAGTTCAGTTCGAAATTGTTCCTAATCAGCCAATATCCATTGGGCAATTTCACTAGTAGAAATATCCTTTTCATAATCCGTCTTTCAAAAACCGCAAGATGCTGCGCATCCTTTAGTCCTTTATAGTCTTCATTTCTGCGGCACAAGTTACAAGTGGTCTAATCACTGTCTCGTACAGTGTAAATTTTGCTCCCTTTGATAAAATTTTACTTTTAAATAGCTGCAAATGCACAAAATACGCTCTGTTTTCCGCTACTATTCTTGCTTCTATTTCTTCTTTCTCATCATTGTTTCAAGTATAAAATTGCTCCCAGATACTGAAAAGAGCTCACTTCTTCATAGACTGCACTGATAATGTGAATTGAAGTTACTTGGGTAACTTTGGCCTTACTCTCATATAATTTGTATTGTGAACATTGATTTTTAATCCATAATGAATTGTGCCCTCACCTGAATTGCTCAAGCGCCTTCTTGGTACGTGCAACCAGCAACACATCTGCGAAGGCTAGGCATTATTCCCTTTTATATCGCCTTGTGTTAATGTTTTATCCATGATCATAATTACCATATTCATAACTAGTGATGCTAAAACGGCATGTACTTTGCCGCCCTTATTTAATACAAAAAGAACTCAAATTCTTGAAAAATTGTACATGACCTTATTTGAATATCTGTCTTTAACGAACATATTTAGTTAAGGAAAAATACCTATATCTTTAATAATTTAGTTGTAGAAAGACGAAAATATTTGAACTCTTGCAATTTTCGAAAAATCTGGGTTTTTAACGATCATGAGGCCTGCATCATGCTCAGTCCTTTACATTATCCAACAACAAAATTTAATCAAAAACGATGGAGCAATTTTTTAAAACTTGAAAATGAGCTACATGTAAAGTAATTCCAAAATTAAAATATCGGTTTCAAATTCATCCAAATCTATTAAGGAATACCAATTTTGGAAAAAATCGGCTGAACGGTTTAACCATTAGCGTTCATCGCTGACGGACACACAGAGGGCTACATCACGTCATTCGGCTACATCACGTGATAGAGGAATTTCTACTTTACTCTTCTGTTATAAGAGTTTTCTTCTACAAATTTGCCATTTTTTCGCGCGGCAATACATACTTTTCTCTCTACTGCGTAGCGAGAAAGTAAAATACATTATGAATACCTCAATTCTTCAGTTCTCTTTCAAGTGGAAAGATATATTTTGCTTCTGGTTCATTCGATTGCTGATATTTGAATTGGATATTGAAAAGAACGATATGTTTTACTAGATTTTCTACTTCAGCCTATATTAAGGCTGAATGTTTTTTTCAAACTTTGTGCTAAATCGATAATTATTATACCGTGAAGGCTGGCAGCTCTGAAATAAAGTCCTGGCGTAGGAGACAACCGAACAGAAAAACGTTTATCAAGTTTAAATGATTATTTTAATTAAAGCATGTAAAAATCACTTTTCTTCAGAACATGACATTCACTTCCATTTTTTGTAAATAGGAAAGCACATTATTCTTCATTATCTATTATGAAATGTTGTGTTCTTTTTTTCATTTTTGTTTGTCCACACGATGTACACGATATGTATATTATGCTAAGAAATACAAGCATGAAAATAATGTTTTGAAAATTCTCCTTTATCAAATATCAAATATGTATTTGCTTTCTTGGTTCTCTGTTGCAGAATATCTTAACACATCTTTCGCGAGTAAAATGAATTCTGTTAATTTGAAGAGGATGAAGATGGACATGATTCCACAACCGTGCCTCTGTTTCTAATACTGGAACGTAAGTACTTAAAAAAAGTTTATATTTTATTCTTCCATTTATATTGTGAGCATTTCCACGATAGGCATAATATCTAAACAATCCTTTTCATGAGAAGTAATGGTTAAAATTAAAGCTAAATCAAACGTTTATTTCTTATTTCGTGAAACTCAGATTTCTGTGTACGTTCTGTTCATTATGAGTTCATTCCACCGGTTTAGGTGTCAGTACATAAACATATGTCACTGCAGTGTCTCGGGCTGGGCGGTCCTAGGGTTTGAGTCCTCACGGTGCGGCAGTATTTTAGATAGTACTAGAGAGCTGAATCATGTTTATCTGCATTATAAACGACCTTTTCCATTGCAATAAATCGTTCATAAACTGGCATTTTACTGCACACATTGCATTTTATTCTTCCTGTTTTCATTTCATTTTTGCCGTTCCTACCACTAATCCTCAATTCCCATCCCCCCTGTCCATTCTCATTTTTTGACGAAAAATTCCAACGTCTATGCTGCCAACAAAAAATTGTTTGGAAATTTGATTACAAAAAAATATATAACATTGTTATACAAAAAATTGCGTATGAAACTTGTTTATAACATTGCTTTATTCCATTCTCACCCATTTGAAAACACGCTCGTAACATCGACTGTTTCCAAAACAGGTACGCATGTAATAACACATAACTTTATAAACTAGTTGCATAATAGACTATTATATCACTCGCTTCTTCGTCGCGAGGTAATATATTCTATCGTAGAAGGATTTCTTAATCCTCCTTGTACACTAAAATAGTATTTTACATTAATTCAGAAATCACTTACAGCCACTACGTCGCTGCGATCGCTTCGTGCTCGTCCAGCCGCGTGAAATGCTCTCCAGCTGGAAGGTCTATTTTAGCAAATTTTCATTTGCGGGCGGCGCGTCCAACCTCGCGATTCCACCCTGCCCTAGACGGCATTCCACTCCCGCCCCCCTCCACTTCCGCCGAGTCGCGTCCATTTGCGCGGATGGCCGCCAAGAGATGGCGCCACCCTCGGCCGCGTTCCACTCCGGCCCCGCCCTCGTCTCCTTTCCGCTGTAACCAACATGCCGGGGCTGCATTCCTTGCCATGGAACCGCGCCTTGGGTCGGAATCCCTGGCCACCGCCGTCGTCTTATACGTGTTTTGTAATTTCTTCCTTGCGGAGATACGGCGCCTCTAAATGGGAATACTTTCAGAACCGTTTGTAAGAGTCACACTAATTAATAGTTTTACAAAAATCTTGGCTTTATTTTTCGTATATTTTCGATTTTTTTTCACTTTATAAATAATATTGATAATTAACAACCTCTATAATTTTAACAAGAATTTAGTTCATTTTACAGAATAACAATCATGCAGTAAAATAATTAAACACAAGAATTTATTTACGATAAAAACAAGTCAAATCTTGGACTATATCTGAAAACGTATATCATTCTAAATTCAGTCCCTTTCAAAACTGTAAACAATTTACAAACGTCTTTTGAATGAAAAAAGTTGTTCTTGAAATGAAGAATGACACTGACAATTTCGACTCCTTAACATTTAAAAATCACATGGGTAATAGTAATACGAAATCTATGGATTTTGAACAAAGTATTGTTTAAAACTTTGTTATTTGATGGGTGTGTATTGAGTGAAGATATCTGATTCTTGTGATAATAACTTGACTTTTTTCAATTTGGCGATTTCCGAATGTTGTTTCTGTTACTGACTTTTTTACATAGTGAAGTTTGGCAATACAGTATACCCTTGAAATTCCATAGATATAATAGCTGTTTATTTTTTTTAAATCATTCGATATTATTGGGACATTGTGTGAAATCTTCGTGAATATCCCAGCTGTAGAGAAAGGGACTCACTGAGTGAACATTGATGATAATGAAGATAATGATGATATTTATGACGACTCTCTATCCGAGCGTAGACCGAGGACGAGACTTACACCTTCATATTTACATCATTTCTTTTATTGATGATCCCAATGGCGGCTTTTATTTGTCTTGTTTTGCGTACTTTTCATATACCTATTTTTCATGTGATAGTATCTCTTCCGATGATCTCGCAAGTATTTGTTTTGCGAGAAATAGTCAAGGGATTATTTGGTCCGCAATTTACTTATGACCACCCGTCCTCCCCGCTCCCACCCGCCACTCCTTCCTCCAAGTTGTATGACGTCCCTCCTCTCCTTGCCTTGCCACCACTCGACCTATCCCTCACCACTCGCCTGCCCCGCTGTCTCTCAATCCGCAATACCTATCTGCATTGCGGATTGCATATTCACACAAAAATCTAAATATTAAAAAAACAACCATAAAAAACAAAAACAAAAAAACAACATTTTTTAAGATAATAGTTTGAATCGTGAATACCCCTAAGTTGGGTATTGTATCCCCTTTAAAATATTGGTTAACATTTTGTTGAGATTTCTCGAGGCTAAAATAGAGCTCATATCTAAATCATTCCCCCTCTAATGTTCAGAATGAATATTTCAAACTTCTAGTATCCCCATGAAGGGGAACGAACATACTCATTTACGTATATGCGATGTGAAATCTTATATAACAAAGCTACTCGTATGACATTTGCCTCTGATTTGTAGGCAACTATTCTTGCACTGGTGCTAAGCAGGTACAAAAATTCCTTTAATGGTACCAAAACGAGTGGCTTTCAACACCAATGAGTGGCAATCAGGAACACGTATAAGATGAGTAACTTTGTTATATGAGATTTCTCACCACACCAGTTCATTGGTAACAAGTGACCGTTTTCCCCATCATAAATGCCATAGAAGTTTGCAATATTCATTCTGAGACATGTAGATCAATGATTGATTATTTCGTACTTCCCGGTATGCCCTCTGCTAAGGTTAGTCCCGTAAGTGTAGGGCATGTTTTTCCTCTGGAGGCATCGATAATTTTCTGCCGCTGGATGATATCTGGCGCCGACCTACACGAAGATTAGTAAGGTTTTCCCCAACCAGGTATCTCCCATCAGCGAGGCAACGCCCCAACATAGACAAGCTTTACGTCTCGCATTCGTCTCACGACATGTGTAGTAGTGTAGTAAATGTAAGTGCGTGTGTGTTCGTAGGGGATGAAGATAATACAAGGAAAGCAAAGATAATATCGTACGCGGTCTTGTTAGAGAACTACTCCGGCATTCGAGTGGTGTTGATAGGAGAAAACACGGAAAACTATACATAGATCAAAACATTAATTGCATTCAGGAGTTTGATCGGCTGTGATTCTCTCATCCATTCAGAAGTTTGAACGTTACGATAGTGACGTCACTATGGTGTCGTTCAAGCTTCCGATGGCATGACAGTGTCACAGCTGACCAACAGACAACACACTTAATGTTTTAATCGAAGTGTTCCAATCAGAGCAGCCGGCGGCTGTTAGACATCCCCTATCTGTTCATAAAGATTACGGACGCGAACTCGGTGCAGACGCGACACGTGGTAGAGCACCCAACCCACCACACTCAGTGGAGCCACCAGCGAAATTGCAGGGGTTCGCCCTGAGCTTGGATGGTCAGAGGAAGGACGCGAGGGCGGTGGCGGCGGCAAGAGAATGCACGCGAGGCGAGGCGTCGCGAAAATTCCTGGGCCGCATTCCTCCGCCCTAGAATCGCGCGTCCGCGGTAATTGTGCGCCATCAGCAGCAACAGCAGCAGCAGCAGCAACGGTAGCGGAAGTGGCAACGGCAACAGAAACAGCAGCAACAGCAGCAGCAGCGGCAGCAGCAGTAGCAGCAGAGGAGTGCGCCTTCTCTATGTTTTTCACTTTTTCCTCTGTTCTTCCTTTTTCCTTTTTTATTTTCCCTCTCTCTCTTCCTCTCTTTATCTCTTTCTTTCTCTATCAATTCTTTCCTTTTCCTTTAATATTTTCCTCCTCCGTCTCTTTCCCTCTTTCTCTATTTTTCTCTATTATCGGATCTCTAACTTTTTTCTTACTCTCTTTGTCTGATTCTCCGAGTTTCATCTTCTTTAATCTCCAGGTTATTTCTCTTCGTTTTTATCTACCTGACTTTCTTCATTTACCCAAATTTTTTGACCCAGTGTTATTGCTGGTGCTTTTCTTATACCTATTTTTCGTGTCACAGTATCTCTTCTGATGATCTCGCAAGAATTTGAGGCCAATGATGTAATGACTAAGCAAATTTACAAATGACAACGTGGAAAGTTTATGAAATGTATCTACAAATATTATTATAAAATGCGTGTCGTAGAACTTTCTTGCATATCCCTCAATGTTACCGTACGTACCAGATTAAAGAATGACTGGTCAGTTTCAAGTTTTTCTTACTTAAAACCTACTATGTGTTAAGTGTTGCTATGTGTCAAGTGTGTTCATTATATCTGCACTACTGAAAGAGAAATAAAAATACTGGTATTGAATCGCAGAGCATATTTTAATTTTATTTTATATAATTTTATTCTATGTAATTTTATTCTATGTAATTTTATTCTATGTAATTTTATTCTAAGTAATTTTATTCTATGTAATTTTATTCTATGTAATTTTATTCTATGTAATTTTATTCTATGTAATTTTATTTTATGTAATTTTATTTTATATAATTTTATTTTATTTAGAAAACAGTAAACAATATATTTTCCATCGTACGTGGCAATAAAATTCATTTTTTGTTCAGAAGCAAAACAAGGGAACATCTCAGAATGTTATCGTTTGCTTGATGTTTCTTGGCCGCACTTCTGAAAGATACGCAATGATTTGTACCCTTCTCCTTGTATCATAGGATCTATTTGAACTCTTCGGATTTAGTTAAGACTAGAGGCGTCCACGTCGATTACAGATCTTTTTGTCTGAGTTTCTTCAGACTTACGATTCTTTAAAATGAAATCTAGAATCTTTTAAACCCCACATCCAGTTGATTTATTTTTCAAAAGTACTCAACACAACCTTCATTCTAATTTACAAACATGTTTATACTGGCACTCACTAGCACCAACCTCTGAATCAACAAATAGGTAACAGTATCGTAAAAATGTTCCAAGGCAATATTTACACTTTTAACACGGAATTTTTATGAAGATAGTTATACGTAATAATGTACTAAATACGTACTTTGTAATATGACATTGCCTTTTGTCCATATCTACCGACACATCCAGCGTCCTTCGGCGCTTAACCTCCGTGACTTTTCGGAACTTGGTTAATCAGTTCCACTACAGACACCAGCCTACTAGCATGAGAAGCCAATTATATTACAGTATCTTAAGTGAATATAGCTCTCGTCCGCAGCAATATCGCTTTATTTTATAACTTTCGAATTACATGTACAAAATTTTGATCAGTTTTTCGTCCAGTTTCCCTGATCCTCGAGCAAATGCTGAGATGGTCCCTTGTTTTGTTTCTCAACATAAATGTAACTTCAAATTAACTTCTTCTCATAGCACGCCACACAGTTTTTAACTGTTTTTGACGTAAATAAATAAAATAATAAATACGTGTTGAGACGTAACGATGGCCCCGATGCTTTATCATCTCTACTCCTGCACTTGCACACTGTTACATAATTCCCCTTGCTTCAAAGGTATCCCACGTTTCCCATTATCTTGCTAAACTGCGACTGCCACAAATTTCATCTTCTGGACCGTCACTTCTGCGCCGAGAGAGTGTCTGTACCTTTATCCCTCAAACACCTCGCGCGGTTCGCCTCATTAAATTATCATTGGAATAGATATAATGTATTATAATATAAGAGTATGAGTTTACAACACCCATAAACATCTCGTATATAAAATATGAGATTCCATCGCGCAACTGCGGCCACAAAATTTCATCTTCTGGACGCTCACTTCTGCGCCGGAGAGGAGTCTGTACCTTTATCCTCTTCAAAAAATGGGGTTCGCCTCATTGAAATTATCATTTGGAATAGATATAATGTATTATAATATAAGAGTATGAGTTACAACACCATAAACATCTCCGTATATTACAATATGAGATTCCATCGCGAAACTGGCGTGCCAAAAGGTTCATCTTCTGGACCGTCACTTCTGCGCGGAGAGAGTCTTACCTTTTATCCCCTCAAACACCTCGGTTCGCCCTCATTAAAATTATCATTTGGGAATATATATAATGTATTATAATATAAGAGTATGAGTTACAACACCATAAACATCTCGTATATACAATATGAGATTCCATCCGCGAACTGGCGTGCCACAAATTTCATCTTCTGGACCAGTCACTCTGCGCCGGAGAGGAGTCTGTACCTTTATCCCCTCAAACACCTCGGTTCGCCTCATTAAAATTATCATTTTGAATAGATATAATGTATTATAATATAAGAGTATGAGTTTACAACACCATAAACATCTCGTATATTACAATATGAGATTCCATCGCGAAACTGGCGTGCCACCAAGGCTTCATCTTCTGGACCGTCACTTTCGCGCCGGAGAGAGTCTGTACCTTTATCCTCTTCAAAAAACTGGGTTCGCCTCATTGAAATTATAATTTGGATGATATATAATATATTATTATATAAGAGTATGAGTTTACAACACTATAAACCGACTCCCTCGTATAACATTATGAGATTCCATCGCGAAGAACTGGCGTGCCACAAGGGTCATCTTCTGGACCGTCACTTTTGGCCGGAGAGAGTCTGTATCTTTATCCTCTAAAAAACTGGGGTTCGCCTCATTGAAATTATCATTTGAGATGAGATAAATATATTATTTATTATATAAGAGTATGAGTTTACAACACTATAAACCGACTCCCTCGTATATACAATATGAGGTTCCATCCTGCAACTGGCGTACCAGAAGGTTCCTCTTCTGGACAGCTTCCCCCTCCCCTGGACGCAGGCGATGAGCGCACCGTGGGTGAGGACGCGGCTGGCGAGGACGTGAGGACGCGTGCTCTTTGAGAAAGGGCCGGAAACGCGAGCCCTATCAGCGCCGGCTCTTGTCTATCAGCGCGCCGAACCGCCGGGCGCGGCGTCGGAGGGTAACGAGGTGGCGCGGGCGCCTTATGATTCGGAGCGGAGGCGGAGCGGGGCGGAGGGGAGACGGAGGCGACAGATACACCGAGACGTCTGAACGCAACGCCCTTCCCCCTCCCCCCTGCCGTCGCCGTACCTCGCTGCGTGTGATCTCGCGTTGTTCTCTTTAGAGAGGATCTCCCTCCTGTTTGCGTAGTACTGTATAATGACTAGGACAAGGATTTTAATTAAGTTTTTTCTTTTCATTTTAGTTCAATAACGTTTAGTAAAGAAATTAATTTTATGTTATGACAAAAAACAAATGACCCAGTTTTATATTGCCATGATATTGCATTTTCTTCAATTTGACTAATTACTCAATGTTTACCTTTCCCCGTACTTTAATGAATTTTTTTTATCCCCCGATTTTATAAATTAAATGCTACTTGCTTCAAATACTATTTGCGAAATGACACTAATATTCTCCTTAGAATTGCTGAGTAGCCTTTCGATTTGTTGGCTCATAAATTGTCATGTCAGCCGTTGTATGGAATCTATCGGTTGACGCCTATCAGAGCCATTGACGGTACAATCAATTCAGAATAACTGAATAGACATTTTCTAGAAAAGACGAATCTATACCAAAAGGCTTCAAGATAAGCGCACTTGAATAAATAAAAGAAGCCTGGATTACATCAGTAATCCAGGCTCCCTAAGTAATTCCCATCAGTAATCCCTATCAAGCTTCAGTTGTTCATGGTTAAACTGGTTTTGATCGCATTTTTTACATTTTTATATTATGGCATTTTTTAAACATTGTAAGATCATTTTATTTATAATTTTTGACAATCTTTTAGGTCATCAAAATCCACCCCCTAATAATGACGCTTAAGTCGTCATCAAGTCGTCAGCGGAATCATGTGGGTCTTCTCGAACTCATTGCCTCTCCGGAACGGCTGAGGTCAGTTCAGTGACAGTATTGCCGTTGTCTCTGCCGTGACTTTGACCTCACTGGCCAAGTCTTCGAGTTTCGACAAGGCGGAATATTTTCACTGACTATAATTTTGTCACATAGCTAAGTCGTTTTCAGCCGTTGTCTAGTTGAGAATATTTGGCGGACGGCTGCTCTAATAGTTAAATTTTCCTCGTTTCTCCGATCCATTCCATGCGAATGTCGACACAGTACCATTTCAAATGGACCAGAGACCGCGCGCATATTTCCTTCCTCTTCCTTATCTGTAGTCACCCTTCACACGCACATACACCTTTACTACGCTACCATATGTTAAGAGAACAGTCCAAGCTTCAGCAATTGTCTTGGCTGAGGCGGTGCACTATCTGTGGAGATGCCTCAAGAGAAAAATATCCAAGCCGAAAAGTGGGTCCGTGCCGGATTTCACAATCCAACCACCAGGGGAGGAGCACCATCACCTCCCATGATAAAACTATCATGATCAACTACTTTAACGGGACTAATAATCATAGCAATTGACGTAAACTACAATTAATGAAATAGCCTCTCATTTCCTCAGCCATCATCATTCCTCTCCTTAACCACTAAGCCTCATTCTCTTATCTGAAAGTTCTGCTGGCCAAAAGCACTAAGCATCATCATGAACATCATTCAAATGCGATCTCTATCCTCTCCCACGCTCACTATTCCCTTCCTCGTCCTCTGCTCTTCTGTTTCTACCAACTCGTTTTTTTTGTTTTGCGAAAGTTTAATCTTGTCCCTCTCTCTTTCTCTTTCTTTCTCTTTCTCTTTCTTCTCTTTCTCTTTCTTTCTTTCTTTCTCGTTCCCCTTCTCTCTTTCTCCTTTTCTCCTTCTCTCTTTCTCCTTTTCTCCTTCTCTCTTTCTCCTTTCTCCTCTCTTTATCTTTATTTCTCCCTTTCTCTTTCTCCCTTTTATTCTCATTCTCCTCTCCTTCAAACTACCATGAAATAAGACATTTCCCCGTACATCACAGTTCTTCTATACCTTTTCTTGCTTCGCTCATCTCAACACTTCTCATTTCTCTATAAATCCCTCTCCTCTTTTATCAAGTGATATCACCATCATCATCATCATCATCATCATCATCATCATGTGAGATTGCTTGCCCTGTACGCCTGGTCCTTCTTTGCATTTCCTACTTGTGCGTATTAAGTATGCAAAACTGTCGCTGTGTTTCAAAGACAAGTATGTTTCGAAAGCCAGCTTCCGGATACGCATCGTTCAGTTGTAAAAACGAAGGTTGTCTTCTGCAAAGTCGTAGTTATATAGCAAGTGGGACTGACAACTTGTTGCCGACAAACAAGTTTAAAGGTCTAATTCAGAAAGTAAACACATCGCTTCATTGGAGAAGGACAAAAAACATGTTACTTGTAATGAAATATAGCTTACAAACTGAAATAATCCGGCGTTATCCGAGTATGTGTTAATGATGAAAATGAATACATTCTATTTATTTGTAAAATTAATGCACCTTTTACCTCATTGCGCAGCCCTTAAGTCATTTAAGTCATTTGGGCAGTCCCTTCCTGCATACACACTCTGGGAGTGGGATAGTGGTTAGATAATATTCAGTCGGAAGTTAGATCTTTTTTTAGTTGCTCTATGAGAAACGTATGTGCAGATTAAGTTAAAGACTGGTCAGCTGAAACAGAAATTAATGTATGCTGCAAGGAATTTTATGAAGGGAAAGTGTAATTCTGCACTTCCATCCATCATTAACCTCCCATGTGTTATTCTCCTCTCCCTCTCCCTCCTTCTCTCTCCCTCTTTCTTCTCATTCACATGTTCTTTCATATGTTTTTCTCAGATGTTTTCAATTGAAAGAGATTGCCTTTAAACTTTAATAATACCAAAAATATCCTTAGTTCGAAAAATGTTTTGAACCAAAAATACGTAAGAACATATGCATGAATCATTATCATTCATTCAAATAATGATTTAGAAAGATCGTTTCATGACGCCTCAAAACGTATGTGTTGAGAAAAAACATAAACATACATAACCAAAACTGTGAAGAAATGGTAGGAATTAATGTAAAAATCGACTTGATAAGAAGAGTAACGACGCAGAGTTGTTAACAGCGAGTTGATGATAACCCTGATCCGTAGTTAGTCGCCTGTGGTTAAGTCGGAGGAAGAGGTCGATGCAAAACAAACGATGATTTTACCCATTCTGAAGTTTATAGAACTTAGGGAAAAAAAATACTTATGGAAGCAACGATAAGCGATTCGGTAAACACTCTTGTAGTAAAATTGAGATACAAAAAAACAAGCACGCAATATGAGTTGCAACATGAAACCAAACCGATTCAACAAAAATGTCCTGACGCCATGCCAATAAGTTTAATCAGGCGATAAAACGTTAAACACGTTTTACTTAAATAATACTTCCAATATAACACAAAATTTGCAAAGTCAAAATTATTATTTATATATCTAGGGCGTTAAGTAGATGCTTATGCCCCGAGGGCGACTCCAAACCCGAGGACAAGGGTTGAAAGTTGTTGTTGGGCAAAAACATCTAGTAACGCCTGTGGTCCATATAAAACTTTATGGTTTACTAGTTTGTTGCTGAATCAAACGAGAATTTGAAACGTTTATAATGTTTATAATGAAATGAGACATTTTAATCATTTGCCAATATGACGTCAGATAATCAAAACAGTGTGGGTATCTAATAGTATAGTATAATCGTTTGGGACTGGATATGGCACAACACTGTAGGTTATTTGTCTCTATTGCCAAAAGTTATGTAAAATATATATTAACATCAAGTAATAATATTTCAAGGATGTTAACCAATATGCCGTTTACATCTTATTACTACTAGTAGTACTGCTACTCAAAAAGCATATACGAATGTCTCGTCGTATGTCTCTAAAAGAAGGTGATGCATAACTGTGAAATATGAGAGATTGATGGCAATTTCAAATTCACGGAGCACTCCAAAATTACAATTGCCATATTAATTAAGAAAATTAAGATTTATAACGAGTTATTTTACTTGTTTGCGTCTATGCCCCCGTATTTACTGTATTTCTTATATCTTAACTTATATAAAACTATTTCACACAAATGCTGTATTTATTGTGTTGGTATCTCAGCAGGCCGTTAAGTATTCAAAAAGCCCGCGCAGGCATAATGAATCAAAAAACCGAAAGTATTAACAATTCCTTTACGTTTTTATGGATCTGAAACACGTAGCGAATTCTGTCTTTATTCTTGTAGCTCTATTTATCAAACATTTATAATTAAGCATAACTATAATAAACATTCGTAATTAAGTATAATTAATTAATCATTAGTATAATTAATAATAAACATTCATAATTACTCAATGAAAACAATCAGGAACATCGTGTGTAGTGGCCACCGGAAAATGAACGTCTCCAAAAAAGCAGCCAAGCATTTTGAATATGAAGCAATGATAAGCATTCACGTAATAACCGTTGCGATAAGACGGCGACGTCGACGTGTTGTTAGCAGCCACCCGCAGAGCTGATGAGGAAATCCCTCAACCGCTTCTTACCTCATCTCCTACAGGCGGGCGATCGCCGTAATGGCTCTCCCTTGATTGCTTCCAGCCCCAGAGGTCGGCCCCGCCCCCGCCCTTCCACCCTTCCACCCTCCGCCCCTTCGCCCTTTCCTCCCACCCACCGCCACGCTCGCCGCAGGGGGCTGGCGCGCCGCACATGCGCCGACCCGGCCCTCCCCTCCCCTCCCCTCACCCCCCTCCCCTGCACGAAAATGACACCGCCAGCCTCTGCTGGCGATGTGTGGAGGAGGTTGTAGCGAGGAAACAGGGATGTAACACTCTCTCTATATATGTATCTGAAAGCAGAGGAGAAAT
>BOPP01000311.1:486114-497520 GCA_017312745.1 Gryllus bimaculatus
ACAACACCTTAATTAATCGACTTACACCCTAAGCCTGATAGACCTACTATCCCCTGATCGTGGGAGCGATCCAAACCCGATTGAAGATGGTTTTGATTGTGGCATCGCCACTCCTACTTTTGAAGCGGCGCACCAAAGCCTAGCTTCCGTGGACCGGATGTCCACGCTGGACACAAAGTCCGTTCTGGCGCCACCAAACGGCTGTTTGCCTATGATCGCTGGAGCGATCTAGCCGCATTGAGGAATCGGCTGAATCGTGGCACTCACCACTCTTTCACCTCGAGCACGCACACAGCATCGCTCCCCGTTGACCCGCAGTCCCAGGACCTAAAGTCCGCACGGCTGGTCAACTAGTGACTCGAAGCCTCGCGAGCCTGGCTTCGCATATGCCCGTGCGTTGGCGCCAAGTTTGTGCACCACGCACCGAGCTTCTCCCCACCTTCACCAGAACCCACCCACTGGTCTCTGCTTATATGGCGAGGCCCACGTACCTACTAACGTCACGCCACCCCCTCGCTTGTTATAACAGTGAATAGAGCTGATGGACTCCCGAAGGCCTTGTGTCTCCCGCTTCCGCGTTCTCCCTGTTACGGAAAAAACCCTACTCCATGTGGCGACGGCAATCTCTACCAAGCTCCCCAAATTAGATGCCATGAGGCACGCTGGCTAATACGTTACACAAACAAACACCTTGCCAATCGTTGTCACCTCTCCCCACTCGTGACTACCCTATCTCCCGTCTGTCCCACTCCGCCTTTATGACCCTTATCTATTCGCCCTACTATGCTGGCCCCCCACCAATTTACCTTCTCTTCCATCACCCAGTCAATTTCACTCCACTCCATTTTTGCCCCGCGTATTCTCTTTCTCGGCCTTTCTACGCTACTTCTAGACCCTTCTCTACCTTTCCCCCATATCATTTCGCTCCACCACACTCTCCCTTCTCTTTTCCTTGATCTCCTTCGCCTGTGTGTTATCAGGTCGGTGCCGTTCTTACCATTGAGATGTAGAATGATCACCCCCACATCTCGAGAAACATTTTCTATTAATTTACGGGACTTACAGCAGATGATTCGTACAGAATCGCCCAGAATCAATCAATATTAAAACAGATTTGCTTCCACCCGTGGCGGTTGCCTCTAGACATCTTTCGTCAGCGGCGAAACCGGTCCATGAGGAACAAAATGCCTACATTTCATCCTATTGTCCTAGTGTCATGTATAGAAGGGGTAATTAAAATGTTTCTGTGAGAGTATTACCTGGAAAGAAAAATTGGACAATAACGAAAGAACGGGGAATATCAGAGGCGGTATGACAGAAGGAAAGATTAGAAGCTCCTGGTATTGGTCGGAGATTGCCACGTTACACCCACACGATCAGATATTCCCCTACCATGACATGTCTCTTTCCAGGTCAGGGTAGTTAGGCTATCTAGCTAATGTCGAAAGGTATTCCACCGACGAGACCGAACTTTAGAACATTTCAGAGACAATACAGTTGTCGAAGAATACTCGCGACTTCTGTGAACATTTTTCGGTTTGATAGACTATTTACGTAATTGCCCGTCGTCAATCTCGTAACAAGAAAGAAAACCGAAATCATTTGCACACTAACATCATTTACCCATTCACAAAGATAAGGTGTGATAATTAGCGAAGTCAAAATCCACAATTTACGATAATTAGTGTAACCACACGAAAGTTAGAACACTATTTACATAATTAGTGTGCAAGTACTACTTCCCTTGTGATTTGGCATATTTTATTGCGATTGCCTTCCCTCATTGTGTTTATTCAAGAAATTCTAGTATTATTCTTTTATTGTGCAAGGAAATGAACCACGACTGAGAAATATTCATAAAATTTCTAAAACACAATGTAAAAAACCGTTCTAATAAATCAGGACCCACATACCAATTTTCTCTCATTTTTATTTTCTCTTTTTCAAAACGACACATTTCCATTTGAAAAACATTCTTTCACACATTTCAAAATAGAAAGTGATGAAGTGGTAAACATTTGCGTTCTCCATAACAAAGCGTATTTGCAATGTATTGCTTTGTGTTTTATCACATTAAAGTGGATTCCCTCGAAGTGATGTTTTAAATGCCATTTGGCTCGTGAATTAAAAGCGCCATTTAGTTTCCCCAGCAGACAATACATTATTCAACTTTCCCTTTGCGACAATTCTATCTGCCATTTTCTCATGTCTTCTTTTGTGGTGATGGAAGTATGCTCTACTCCATCCTTTTTCAGGACCAAGCGAAATAAATACATATTGTCTTTAGGAATAATACTCTAATAAGATCATTTGACAATAGTATTTTTGACACCTGTCGGTGGTGATGATTTCCGGCCGGAATATTCGTATCTGGGTTTTGAACAGGAATATTTTCAGCTAGAAAATCATCCATTTTGTAAAGAGTTTGGAGAAGTGGTTTACTTGCTAGAAATTAATTCCGGTAAACTGAAGCCACTCCAAGATCACTTTTTTAAAATCTACATTCCCAAATCTAACAGAAGACTACGAAAAAGAGAAATTGAAGATTATTGACGATCAATCACAGGATGTTGAAAAATATTTTCCTACTTAAAAACACAAAATCTGTACGGCCGCTATATGTGAATTTGCTGTTTTCAGAATTCCAAGCGTATTCAGTTATAAGTTCTACGAAGGATAGTATACGATCAATTGCAAATGAAACTTCATCCTCTACACAATGTTCAATATCACGAATATAAGGCGGGAAATTCTTAATCACAATATACTTCCAGTGAAGGACGTTAATATTGTCGAACAACACGTATGATATAGAGAATATAAAAGAGGGTATGAATAAAATAAAGAGTTTTGAATACTGCAACCTTACACACACAGAATCAGCGCTACCCTAGAAAATGTTGAAATTACAGGATAACGCATGGAGCTATGAATTGAATTACATTAATTGTCTTAAACGTTGATTACATGCAATACCAGTGCTAATAATTCGGGAAGGATAAAAGCTATTCGTCAGACATGCAAATATGTTGACGAATGTGCCAAGTACTTTTGCCACAGTAGTAAGCAAATATTGCGTATAATATTCAAAAAATGCTATCTAGTGAGTAATGTGAACTAAAAAAACGTCTTAATATCTTGGAATTGTTGTTATAATGTTATTTAATTTATTATAATTAAATTAATTACATACATTAATTTATGTCTATACGACAAAAACTGGAAAATTGTAATTTTTAATTTCGATAATTACTTGTTTCTTCAATCTGTCTCTTCAATGGAAAATAATTATTACAATAAAAACTTTACAAATCATAAATTTCAATCAATTATTTCAATCTCCAGACTTATTACATCCCGTGTTAGTTAGTTTTTTGGCAAACACACAAATAAGTGGGTATTTTGGGAGGTTAAAAAAATTTCAATTATTCTAGAAAATAACAGATTTATTCAAAAAGGCAACCATACACTCCAATTAACCCAAAAAATCTAACCCCAAACAACTCACGGTACAGTTTTTTTATCAAAATATATCGTCATTCGTTACCACCTTTTTGCGAACCGTACTATTGTAAGGGCAAGACCCAAAAGTTCTATTGTTATGAAAAAATTTCGAGAGTTTTTTTGCTTTAGACGTTGAATTTTTAAAGGATGGTAAAATCCTTCCGCCGTGTGTGTGTAGAGGCTAATCCTCTACCAAGCGTCCCCAAATAGATGCCATGAGGCACGCTGGCTAATACGTTACACAACAAACCAACCTGCCAATCGTTGTCAATCTCCCTCTCTTGACTACCCTATCTCCCGTCTGTCCCACTCCGCCTTTATGACCCTTATCTTCGCCTATCTATGCTGCCCCCACCATTTACCTTCTCTTCCATCACCCAGTCAATTTCACTCCACTCCATTTTGCCCCGCGTGTTCTCTTTCTCGCCTATCTACGCTACTTCTAGACCCTTCTCTACCTTTCCCCCATATCATTTCGCTCCACCCACACTGTCCGCCTTCTCTTTTCCCTTGATCTCCTTCGCCTGTGTGTTATCAGGTCGGTGCCGGTTCTTACCATTGAGTGTAGAATGATCACCCCCACATCTCGAGGAAACATTTTCTATACTTACGGGACTTACAGCAGATGATTCGTACAGAATCGCCCAGAATCAATCAAATTAAAACAGATTTGCTTCCACCCGTGTTGGTTGCCTCTAGACATCTTTCGTCAGCGGGAAACCGGTCCATGAGGAACAAATGCTAACATTTCATCCTATTGTCCTAGTGTTCATGTATAGAAGGGTAATAAAATGTGTGAGAGTATACCTGGAGAAAATTGGACAATAACGAAGAAGGGAATATCAGAGGCGGTATTGACAGAAGGAAAGATTAGAAGCTCCTGGTATTGGTCGGAGATGCCACGGTACACCACACGATCAGATTTCCCCTACCCATGACATGTCTCTTCCAGTCAGTGGTAGCTATCTAGCTAATGTCGAAAGTCTTCCACCGACGAGACTCGAACCTAGACATTTCAGAGACAATACAGTTAGTCGAAAGATTGTACTCGCGACTTGTGAACATTTTCGGTTTGATAGACTATTTACGTAATTGCCCGTCGTCAATCTCGTAACAAGAAAGAAAACGAATCATTTGCCACTACATCATTTACCGCATTCACAAAGATAGGTGTGATAATTAGCGAAGTCAAAATCCACAATTTACATAATTAGTGTAACCACACGAAAGTTAGAACCACTATTTACATAATTAGTGTGCAAGTCACTACTTCTTGTGATTTGCATATTTTATTGCCGATGCCTTCCCTCATTTGTGTTTATTCAAGAAATCTAGATTATCTTTTATGTGCAAGGAAATGAACCACTACTGAGAAATATTCATAAAATTTCTAACACAAGGTAAACCGTTCTATAAATCAGACACAAACCAATTTTGCTCTCATTTGTTTTCTCTTTTTCAAGACGAACACATTTCCATTGAAAAACATTTCTTTCGCACATTGTCAAAATAGAAAGTGATGAAGTGGTAAACATTTGGTTCTCCATAACAAGCGATTTGCAATGTATGCTTTGTGTTTTATCACATAAAGTGGCTTCCCCTCGAAATGATGTTTTAAATGCCATTTAGCTCGTGATAAAAGCGCCATTTAGTTCCACCAGCAGACAATACATTATTCACTTTCCCTTTGCGACAATTCTTCTGCAGTTTTCTCATGTCTCTTTGTGGTGTGAAAGTAAGTGCTCTACTCCATCCTTTTTCAGGACCAAGGGTAATAATACATATTTTCTTTAGGAATAATACTCTAATAAATCATTTGACAAGAGTATTTTTGACACCTGGTCGTGATGATTTCCGGCGGAATATCGTATCTGGGTTTTGAACAGGAATATTTTTCAGCTAGAAAATCATCCATTTTGTAAAGAGTTGTGAGAAGTGTTTACTTGCTAGAAATAATCCGGTAAACTGAAGCCACTCAAGATCACTTTTTAAAATCTACATTCCCAAATCTAACAGAAACTACGAAAAAGAGAAATTTGAAGATTATTGACGATCAATCACAGGATGTTTGAAAAATGTTCCATACTTAAAAACACAAAATCTGTACGTGCCGCTATCTGTGAATTTGCTGTTTTCAGAATTCCAAGCGTATTCAGTTATAAGTTCTACGAAGGATAGTATTACGGATCAATTGCAAATTAAACTTCATTTTGAAAATGGTTCAATATCACGAATATAAGGGGGAAATTCTAATCACAATATACTTCCAGTGAAAGACGTTAATATTTCGAACAACACGTATGTATAGAGAATATAAAGAGGGTATGAATAAAATAAGAGTTTTGAATACTGCAACTACACACACAGATCAGCTGTACCCTAGAAAATGTGAAATTTTACAGGATAACGCATGGAGCTTATGAATTGAATTACATAATTGTCTTAAACGCTTGATACTGCAATACAGTGCTAATAATTCGGGAAGGATAAAAGCTTATTCGTCAGACATGCAAATAGTGTGACGAATGTGCCAAGTACTTTTGCACAGTAGTAATCAAATATTGGTATAATATTCAAAAATGCTTATCTAGTGAGGTAATGTGAACTAAAAACGTCTTAATATCTTTGGAATTGTTGTATAATGTATTTAATTTATTATAATTAAATTAATTACATACTATTAATTTTATGTCTATACGACAAAAACTGAAATTGTAATTTTTAATTTCGTAATTACTTGTTTCTCAATCTCTCTTCAATGAAAATAATATACAATAAAACTTACAAATCATAATTTCAATCAATTATTCAATCTTCAGACTTATTACATCCCAGTGTATAGTTTTTGCAACACACAATAAGTGGGTATTTGGGAGGTTAAAAAATTCAATATTCTAGAAAAATAACAGGATTTATTCAAAGCAACCATACACTCCAATTACAAAATCTACCCCAACAACTCACGGTACAGTTTTTTATCAAAATATATCGTCATCGTTACACCTTTTTTGCGACAGTACTATTGTAAGGGCAGACAAAGTTCTATGTTATGAAAAAGTTCGAGAGTTTTTGCTAGACGTGAATTTAAGATGGTAACACAATTTTGGTGAAAATTCTCCAGCTTATGTGCCGGCATAATATGACGAGATTTTGGTCGACGGGTCTCGTCATTCTCCCTGTTTAGTGGTCACAAATGTGTTAATAGCTGACACATTACGTAATTTTTACCACCACCACTAAACACGAATACAAAACAAACATGGAAATAATGAAAAATACAATATCCATACTACGACTATCTGTCAGGAACGTAATGGTTAATTTGCACTTCAGTTAATTCAAATATTTTAGGTATAAAATAACGTAAATTTCTACGATTTGGAGGTTACGTTATTTTGGGGGTACAATGATTGTCACGAAAAATTAGTTATTGATCCACCGGGCGTTATAATTGCTATACCATTTCTCATTACTAATACAAACAATATGAAATAATAAATTATAGTAAAATAGCGCGGTTACATCAATTTTTTAAATTCTAAAACTATCTTGGAAGGTATGAATATTTTTGAAGATAAAGCTTCCGGGACAGGAATAATTACGAAGATTTGAGACTCGTGAATAACATTTGACCAGAGCTGAAGGAGAAAACTCGGCGGACACCAGTAAGGTGTTCTGTCACATTATGCAAAGCCAGAATTCCAGTCAGCATCATTGTAAAAGCAGAGCTATTTGTAAGATGTAATCACGTTAAAAACGTCAAGGGTAAAACAGGTTTACGAAATAGATTTCCTCAGCTATATTATTTTAGCTTCAGATGGTCTTAATCGTATAAAATGCGGTAAGTTCACAGGCACGTTACGTCACTGCAAGGTACATACACTATACTACAACGATTTGTTAGTTAATGCTTTATTTTACGTAACGAGTCTCGGGTGATTCGGGAGAATTGCTGTTCCGTCTGACCACACAAATTTCGCTACACTCCTTTCACCATCTAGTGAAGAAATAAAGGTATTATCTCGGGAGACAAAACAAGCGATTTTAATTTAGCTCAGTGGCTTATTTTAGGCTTAAATATCTTTTACATGCAGTATATCTACTACATGGGACAGCCGGCTTTACTTCATCTCCGAAGAAAGACATGCGAAGAATTTTTACTGTAAGGTACAATACAGGAAGAGACATTACGTTACGATGAGGCACGTTGCGGTAAGGTATAACACGGCAAGATAAGGCACTTTACAGGAAGGCACGTTACATTACAGTAAGGTATGTTACATTAAGTAAAATCAGTATTGTAAAGCAGTACTTATACAAGTAATATAGCACAACTGTAATAGCAGACCCAATTTTAAGACGTTATTACGCCAAAGACGTCCGGACCGAAAAATGAGTTTACAAAAACCTCCATCTCGACAATAATTCACCCTTGCCCAGCGCCCCGGCCCCCACCACGGGCGGTGCTAGAGGGGCGTCACCAACTACCGAAAGTCGTACTCGAGCCTGCCACCCGCCGCACGGCGGGAGAGGGGGGGTTCAGGCAGAGGTGGGGCACGCGACCCGGTATGGAGGCACCACCGCCGCCACCGCCGCCGCCTGCAGCGCTGCGGGTGACAGCCAGGTGAAATTAGTCCCTCGGGACGGGCGCGGCGGCGCCTTGCTTCGCTTCGCTTTTGTTTCCGTGTCTTTGACAGATGAAGGCGGTGCCGCCGCGAAACAAGGGAGACTCGCGCCCCGCGCCGCCGCCGCCGCCGCCCTAGACTGTACAGGCCGTTCCACCGCCAACGGACCGTCCATGGCGGGTTTCCCGTGGATCGCGGATTTTGATTTTAATTCGACTCCCGAAAGTCCTACTCAAGCCTCCCATCCGCTGCATGTAAACCTCTACATCACGGGGAATAGAAGGGAGATGATACTGTTGTAACGAGATATTTAAGATCTGTTGCAGGCACCTTTCTCGCCAACTCGTGGCTCAGAGTGGAAGCCGAACCAAGGAAGTCCGGGTTAGTCCTACCCCTCCGAAGCGTCCTAAAACCCTACTTCAGTCCTAATGCCTTTCCAATTTAAAAAAAATGGCTGCGCTCCAACTGCTTGGAATATCTCCTTAGGGGGATCACCTAGGATCGCTCGCGATCTACGTGTTACTACGTCTAGACCACATAAAAAGCGAAGGCATCAGAAACAAATCCAAAATGTCCAAACTTTAAATAAGATTTCAAGAGCTAAAATACAAATGGTTCCATGATATTAAACGAATTAATAGTGAGCGACTTCCAAAGAAGTTTCTCGTCTTCGCACCGAAAGGAATTCGATTCCGGGTAGACTCAGCAGAAGAGAGAGGGAGATGATCTTCTCGGTGACAGATCAGGTGAGTCGGTCGAGATCTTGCCGACGATGGATCGACTGGGCGCTTTGGCTGCTAAGGTCATTGGCTCCCGCGATGTGAATGGCTGGAAAGAACGCACGTCATCCCTGGCCCGTTTTGATGAGTAAGTTGTTTAATTATTTTTTTACAACTCAGTGGTTATGAAATAGTTTTTAATGCAGTTCAAAGGATAAAGACATACTTTATCAATGAGTTGAGTATACTGTTTGTTGAGTTACTGTACGATTGAAAGCTAGCTTCTCTTATCTGCTAACCATCGGTGTGGTCAACTTCTTGTCGAGTCGGTCAAGCAGGAGTGGAGGAGGGAGGAAAGAGGTGCGTGGAAAGGGGGGGAGGGAAGGGGCATAGATGTAGGGCGATGGAGCGTATGAGTTGAGGGATGGGAGATTGTGAGAGGGGAGTGGAAGGTTAGTAAGGAGGAGGTATGAGGGAGGTGGAGGAGAGCGAGGCGGGGTGGAGATAGTTGAGAGGGGAGGTAGAGGGGAGCTTAGGGGGGAGGGCAGAGGAGTGGGTGAGGAACAACTCGCGTATAGTAATATAGCTGCACCGGCATTCGCCTAGAGCTATCAACCAAACTGCGGAAACCACTGATCAGAGAAGACAGTTATTCCAGCTTGTATCACAAACACTCAATTTAAACACTTCAAATTGTAGGAATCGAACCCGGGACCTACCGAACACCGACCGGTACCGTAGGGGTTGCCATAACGTTCACCACTGCTAATCTGAATGCAAATGAACGGATGAAACATTTTTGAACAGATTATTTCTCTAGACAGTCTGCGTTTCATTTAGAATTCTCATCGTGTAGGATAAAAAATATTCTAGGTAACTATTATGCAGAAGAATATCCTGACTGCTGAGTTAAGCATTTGATAAGGAATATATGCAGATTTCGGTGACAAAACGTTTGGCTCCCAGACGACAAATCTGAAGATGTAGCCAATGATTCCAAGCGAGCATGGAGTAAAGTGCATTACAATAAATAACATATATACCTGAATGTTCTTAAATATTGTATATTCCTACATAATATTATGTTTATTACTTTTTTCAGGTAATATGTAATAACATAGGAAAATATTTTAAATCCGGAGAAAATATGCCGAATTTTTTACAGCACCATGCATTTTGCGAAGTCCTGATACATCTAAAGTGTTTTTCTTGATACTTTACATAGAGTGTTTCTTTTGGTTCACTAACAGTAGTCTGTATCGGCGTTGAAGAATCCTTAATACGAAATAGTGTTTTTATTGAGACGTCTGTCGCTCCGAGAACGATACGATTTTCATCACAATTTATATACCCTGATTGTTTTGTGTCACGCCAAATTTGAAACGTTCTTTTAATTTTTGGTGTTACTTTACATTAAGTCTACAGAATATTTTCGAAAATCTCTAAAAAGAGCACTTTTTGTGGTTTTTTATAAAAGAAGTAGGTTGCCTAAAATTATGGTCCAGATTTGATTTTGAATGAAGCCTCGAAAAGGTTTGGAAATTGGAAACGTTTAAAATTGTTTCCACACCCTTCATTAACTAAAATTATTGAATATAATGATATATATTATTAATAATTACTTGTATATATTTAAATAATTTTAGGTACATTCTCATCAAAATATGAGTAGTTTTCTCGAAATTTTTGAGTGAAATGGCGACAATTCAAAGAAACAAACATACACACTATTTTCTTGAAAAATATTCCAATTCTTTTCTTTAATTTTTTCCCAGGCACAGTTCGCTTAATAATGAGATATATCGTTACTGTATAATTCATATTTAGCGGCATTTCATACATGTATTATCGATATTCGTTAAAATTAAATTTTTGAAATATTTTTCGAACCTCTCCTACACGTGTCCTACAATATGTCGGTAAATATTTCATTCTTATTGCAATTTATTTCCCAATAATTTATATTTAAATTATCTGTGTATCTTTCTGAAATATTAATAGTTTTGAAGTAATTTTGAGTTAAAAATTGATAATTTTCAGACTCTGCAATAAAGGGTATATTACGTTGTATTTTTCTACGCACGTTGATTTCACTACGCACGATAGTCGAGTGTTTGTCGTATTTTATAAATTCAAAAGCAGAGTTTGATTCTCACAATTCTCTATGGAAATATGTTTTCTTTAAATGTTTTCCCCAAGAAGAAAGTAAGATGCGCTTATAAATATTATTTTATATACATTTATAACTTTAAAAATCTGTGAATCTTTGGAAATAGCAATTTAACATTTCTGACGCTTCTTTTCTTAAAGAAATGTTTTAAACAATGGCTTAAGGATTAATAGGATGATTGGGAAACGATACAAACAAAACTAAAAATTATAGACTATTGTAGCATCACTTACTAATTCTAAAAATGTGACTAAGATATTACAAGAAGAGCAGCAGGCAGATATCAATAACAGACGAAAATTGGTGATTCAAAAACTCGCGGTTGGAACAAAAACCTGTTGACTCCGCCCTTCCTTAACATTCTTCAGATCGTTGAGAGCCACCTTCA
>BOPP01000311.1:505134-515764 GCA_017312745.1 Gryllus bimaculatus
AGGTGGAAGGAGGCACCGGGCCCAGCGCCCAGCGCTCACAAAGCAGTTGGCGATTAGAGGGTGACAAGGGGTATTGAATTGAGAAAGGTAGAGCGTGGGGAAGAAGACGAAAAGAAAGAAGATGATAAGAAATAAGAAGATGAAATAAAGAAAGGTAAGGAGAGAAAATAAATAAGGATGAAAGGGAGGGGAAAACATGAGAAGGAAAAATACCAAGGAAGAGAAGTAATAGAAAAAGAAAGAAAAGAAGGATCATGAGAAAGAAGAAAAGGTAAACAACTGAGAAAGTGGATGACCAAGAGATGTAAGAGAGTACGGAAGAAGGAAAGGAGGAAAATAAATAATTAAACGATAAGAAAGAGAAGTAGGTACAGAAGGAGACAGAGAAAGAAATAGATCAGGAGGGAGTTGTGCAGAAAAAAAGGAGCATCCAAGAAATCGATGGAGAAGAACCGGAGGAGAGTAGCGGGACGGGATCGGGATGAAATTAAAAATAAGAGCTTTAAACGATAATCGGTCAGTGAAAGTGAAAGAGAATACACGAAAGAAGAAATAGAAATTACAAAGATGCTTGGGGAGAATGAAAAGTAAAGAAGTTAAATGAGCGCAGGGAAACAATAGGTGGCAGGAACGAAAATATGTTAAGGGACAGAATGAATGAGAAAAGCGGAAATGAAATTGCCCTTTATACACTGGTCATACGACGAAAAAGGTAGGGAAATCATCTATAAACAGTAAAGTACCCTGCCACAGTTGTTTATGTAAATATACAAAAGAACATTCTATTCTGAATTTCAATAATGATTTTGCCTTTAATTGTTTAATAAATTTGAAATTAGCAGTTATCCAAAATTAAATAAGAAGAGAAGATGAAGAGGAGAATACGTATGTTTTCGAAATTGCATTCGAATGTCTCTTCTAAATCTCATGTCAGTACCAGTTTTCTCTTGCATGGCTGGTTTGTAAAAATTAAAAGTTCAGTTGTTAATGTCAGAAATTTTAAATTTTCTTGCTTAGTGTATAAATTCCCATCAATCCCTATATAACCATTCTTCTAGACGTCTGAGTGAGCATTGTATAAACTTGCTAATGACAAGCCGAAGCTTGTGGCCAATGCAGAAGAGAGCGGAGTATCTGTATATGTCGGTACAATAATTTGATGATTAAAGGATATACTTTTATTTGTTATGACAATTTCTCCAATACGCGACTTAATACGCATCCCAAACTCAAGATGTCGGAAGAGTCAAATGTTCAGTCATGGGATTGAGTTCGAATTGAAGAGACTCAGCGATCGGTGGATATACGAAGCAGTCTGACTCAACGCTCCAACCCGTTATACCGGCTGCCATGTCTCGGTGCTGTTGCAGCGTCGTTGCTCGAGAGGTCTTACAGATCATGGCCCAGCGGTGGCGAGTGTTTTATAATAGATACATTGCTAGGTCGAATTCAACCTCTTTCTTGAGAAGAATTCTAGTGGCTGGTTGCTTCCATCGATAGTTTTCTATGCGTATTTCACTATCACTCGTAATATCAGGCAAATGCCGGAGCAGTACCCTATCAAACGGGCCACGGACCGCACGCAAAACCTCCTTCCTCATTCTTCACCAATGCATTCTCCCCTTTCAGACACTCACTTATAAGCAATACATTACCACACATGTCGGCACAGTCGAGAACCAACATCCTTCCCTGGCTGGGCGGTGCCTCACGGGGGAATATCTGGAGAGGACACTCGGTTGCACCCATCTAGATTGGCACTGGATCTAATGATTCAGCAGGGGATGAACTCTGTCACCCCATGGAATATAACACACAATTCACTTAGGGGTAATAAGCACAGTAGTTGACGGGTTCTAGAACTTTGTAGAATCCGCATCGCATATCACTGCGCCTTGTGGTTAAAACAGTTAGAGAGCTTGAAACGATATGAAAAACGCGATAAGCTAGTACATCTATTGGAGTCCTAAACACATTTTTAATAGAATATCGAAACAAGTATCACATTTAAGACGCAAGTCGTTGTTTAAAAATGATTGAGAATAGTAGCGGTGGGCCCCGGCACAAATCCAATTTTGAGTTGTCAAATATGCCTAGTGCCTCGAATGGGTCTAGTTCACCTTTCGAATAAATTGCACGTTTCATCTCACCAGCAATGACATTCATATCCGTCCTTGACCGAAGCTCCTCAGATACCGCCTGAATTTGCGATTTCCGTCTGAAATAAGTCCCATGGTATAATAGAAACCTTAATCCTTTCTCCTTAAAACGAGTCCAAGATAACGGCTGAATTTCTAGTTTAGTTACTGACATTTAAAATTCCATTAACTAATTACAAGAAATTCATTCATTTTGAAGTGTCTGTCGTACATCTAATATTCACTTTAAGGACTCCTTTGTAAAAAATGTTCTGTTGTGTCCAGTTAACACAAGCTAACAGAGAACCAAAATGTTAATTTTCACGTGTTGGTTAAGAATGTAACAGCCCGCCTTCTATAAAGAACAATCAGTATAAAGGAGTTGTAATTAAAAATGCTGTAGGACACGAATTCCAAGAAATTTCATTTCTTATTTATGTGATTGTATCTAATAAGAAGAGGGTATTACGACACGTATTGAGAGCGAAACGGTCGAAAACACAAATAACGAATTTGGTTGGTTTTAAGGTGTCGCTTTATATACAAACTTCAATCATGTCGGGTATTTGCTGAATATCAGTTTAATGACGTCAATAACTATTGAACGTTAAAAAGTAACATTTATTATTCATGCATCTACATTTTTGATTGTCAGCTGTGACTCATACCTAAACAAAGGCTGCTGCAGGACATGAGAATTTCCTTCACCGTTTATCGTATCGTGTCATCAAGCGTTCCTTATCGATGCCTAATCGGTATCCTATTCTCTTGCAGCACAATAGATAGTCTCGCAAATACGGCATCAAGTCCAATAAGAAGTAACCTTCGAAGAAAACAAGTCTTCTCTAGTCCCGTGCTCATCGGGAAAAAGTCATCATCTTCGACCATTTCATATGCTCTAGAAGATCGTAACATTTATTCTAAGACACCTTCTATAAGCAGTTCTGCGAGGTGGTTGGCAGTACGAGCGGGTCTCTGTGACGTACGCCGCGCGCTGTTCAGATGTCATCGGCCAGGCGCGCGCACGCGCTCTACGTGAGGGCCTTCCCTCTCCAGGCCTCTTCCCAAGAGGTACTTTTGGCTCCAACCCCCACCCCGCGAACGCCCCATTGTCTTCGAGCAAAGCCCCTGCAATGGAACGGAAGGCCCGCCCGCAGACATGGCCGGCAAAGCGATGGGCTCCCCAGCGCTCATGATCGCAAATAATGGACGCCAGAAAGGAAAAGGTTTATCAACTCGATGCGTTCTACCCATGATAAAAAGACATGGTTCGTCGCATCTATTTTTGTTCGCTCTGCGCAGAATCAGTTTACGTCACGAAACACGTGACAACAGTACGAGCACTGTATTTGAAAAGCCACATCAGAAGCTGTCCACCATTTTGCATGAAGAGCAAGAAGTGTTGAGCAACATTTTCAAAGTGGAATAAAGTGATAATTTTTAACGCTGAGAAACTAAATATAAGATGATGAAGGTGTACAAGATGCAGTATTTAAAAGAAATGCAACTAGATAATAATTTTGGTATCAGGTAACATTTAAAATTCCCGCTAATATAGTGACGAAAACTGGTGCCTAAAGTTCATCGGTTTAAGTCGGATACATCATAAAGTCTTTCCACAATGGTTCTACCTCGTTTGAAGTACATTACACACGTTTGAAGTACATTTGAGTACATATATTTGGCGCACTTTAAGATTATTTTATCAAAGGCGAATTTTCCACCCTACTAAAATAGCAATATCGAATTAAACCGCTGCCTGGAAAAGAATTTCAGCGGCCACATGCTCTCATCGTCTCGCTGTGATTTCTTCGATTAATACTAGGCGAATGCCGGAGCAGTACCCTAACCAACGGGCCACGGACCACAAGCGACCTTCCTACCTTCACACTCTACCCACGCACACTTACAGTAAAATGCACTACACTACCACACATGCTGGGAGACCGGTCGGGAGCTTAAAGCTTGTTTTTTTCTGAGGCGGCGCCGCATTGCTGGGTGACACCTGGTTGTGGAAGGTACCCCACAAGCCGACGGTACGGAGGCACCGTGTATCATCATCCAGCGGTTTGGAGAAACCACAGAAATCTACCGATCAGACCCGCCGGCCGCTAGAATTCTCTTCCAGGCAGCTACAGAATTTGACGTAACTGACAAGCCAGTGTCGAAAATCCTTCCTCCGTGGGCAGTGGAACTCTAGGACCTCCCGGCCAGAGGCACTGCAGAGACATCAGTTGATGCCCTTAGCCACCTCTCTCGACGTGGGCGTGGCGGGGGTGGAGGGGGCGGTGCTGCGCGCGAAGGGGAGAAGCGGAGCGCAAATTGCGCCCTCTGCGTGGAGGGAGCGCTGCGACGCCGTTAGCGCGTGAGGGGGCGCCACCAAGAGGCGGGAAAAGGAACTCCGCAAATGGAATCACAGCCACAAGCGTTGGCGGAACATTCTATTTCAATTTTTTTTTATTCCGTGCAAACGGAGGCGCACCCAGGATTCGTCTCTGGGGAAAAAGAGAGAGACAGGAGGGAGAGCTACAGGTACAGCGGACCAGCCAATTTGATGCTTTATTTTTAATATTTTTTACTTCCTCGCTACGGAGTAGAGAGAAAGTTAAGCAATGCTGCGCGAAAAAACAAAGATAAGTAATAAATAAACAAAAATTAAAAATAAGAAAGTGGATAAATTTAGTAGATAAATATAGAAAACAATCCTCTAACACGTGGTGTAGGCAGAATCCATGTTTTGTGGGTCCTTGATACCAAAAAACCGATTGAAGGCAAAACGTGTGACTATCTGTGAACAAGGCTAGCGGCTAAACCGTCCAGCGGATTTCTCCAAAGTTAATATTCCCAGATCTATCAGGCTGATGTCGCAGCTCTTTCAATTTTAAATTGATATTTTAATTTAGGGGGATACTTTACAATAAGCCCATGGAACATTTTTAAAATTGTCAAAAAAATGGTTCCATCATTTTTGATAAAATTTTGTGAAGGATGATTAAGAGAATGGTGCAGGTTTCATGTTCGTTGAAAATCCTGATAAATCCGTTGATAAATTGAAATTAAAGTCACATAGTCATAGTCAAGCGGAATCAATGGAATCTCAAAGACCACGAGACCGTCATGGAAGATCGGTGTCATTTGTTAACCAACACAACAAAATGGTTCTTACTTGCAATATTAATATGATTAAGTCAGAGAGAGAGGGAGAGAGAGAGAGAGGGAGAGAGGGAGAGAGAGAGAGAGAGAGAGAGAGAGAGAGAGAGAGACAGACAGACAGACAGACAGACAGACAGGCAGACAGACAGACAGAGAAAGAGACAGAGAGAAAGAGGCAATGTCATTCACAGGATTCGACTTCAGCTTATCATAAACTATAATGAGATATAAATTATTCTACAAAGTTAATTAAGGATTCAACAAAATTTTATCATTTATCTGACATCAGATTTAACATTTATTTGACAAGTAGTTAATACAGACCATTAAGTGCAAGCTACTTCACCGCTAATGAGAGCGAAAATAAGATTTTATTATTTGTAACGAACGCGGAACAACAGTCTTTTAGTCGAATAATATTCAACGTTTTATCCTACACCATTTGTTTGTTTTTTTTAAATTTTGACGCAATTGCTAATTTTAGTCTCTATGACAAATATTATATTGACTACAGAAGTCGTCTTTATCGCATCGGATATAATAATGAGCTAGTTAATCCACTTCGAACAGATAAGTAAAGATTATTTAAAAGCGATTGGAAAAGTAACTATTTTCATCTGTTTTTACATAACTATTAGGGCACGACGATTGATTAATTTATTCATTAATCAATATTTCCGGGCTCTAAACTACTTTGGACATTAGTCCTAAAAATGTAATGTTTGTTGATACACGGAATATCGTGGTGTTCTTTACCCGTCGGTTGGGGCGGTACGGTGCCAACCTACAAAAGCAGTTTGTGGAGGTACTGTATCAAGTACCTCCCCACGAGACTCCCACCGTCGAGACCGTCAGTCGGGATAGGCTCTAAGCGTGTGTAGTGCATGCAAGTGTAGTAGCGTAATGCATGCAAGTGTGTGTGTATGTAAGGGGTGAGGATAGAACAAGGAAGAGGAAGGAAATACCGAGGGCGGGGTGTGGCCCTTTGAGTATTTCGCCGGCATTTGGGCTTGTGTTGGCAAAGACACCGCGAGAAATTACTGATCAGAGCCACCGGTCGCCAGAAGACTCCCCCTAACAGGGACTGACATCGACCTACGTATATAACAGGCAGGGTCGCACGGTTTACACCGTTATGTCTGGTTCATATTTCTAAATCGTGAAATCGTCAGGAGGTTTAACTCCAAGGCTTTGGGCCCTCCATCTCTTAAGGAGTGGTTTACGTAAAGAGATAAGCAGACCCATTCCAGCGTTCTGATAGGAGGCCCCGGCTCTTGTAAGGATTCAATGGGCTTAATCATCATATCACATAGCGGGAGTTGAAACTCCGATACCGACGGGACTCAAACCCAAGACCTCCCTGTCAATGCCACCGTAGCGTCAACTGCTTCTGACCTAAACTCAGCCAGTTAAAGCAGTCGGCCGCTGTTTTTGTTATTTTTTATTTCAGCTCGCATCAATTTTTGGGTCATTATTGCGACCATTATTGCGAGTAACAGTACGGTAACTGTGACGATGAGACGATATGTTAATGATAGGGGTGAAAGGACAAACACAATACTACCATGCGGGACTCGAACCCACGATCCTTCGGTCCGAGATTGCCACGGCACTACTGCCTTAGAGATCTCGGCCATCCGAACCGGCAGTCGGGTGTTTGTTTGGTTATCAAACAATTACCGCGGGTTACAGCGTTGTTACACCGTTCTCGTCCCCTAAGCTGAACCTCCTGTTCGCTAGTCTTACGGATTCGAACGCTCTCTAATCCGTGCGTCCTGCTTTCCGCGCGAGTAGGCAGGAGGCTTTGGCGTGCGGTGGTGGTGGTGGTGGGGGGGGGGAGGAGCATCAACGCTGCTTGGTGAACTGCTAATTACCCCCGCGCGACCCCAGCGCTCCGAGCGGACATGACTCAATCTCGCGCGCACCTCGCAAAACACGCCGCACCCTCTTCCGACACGTAGGGGCACGGAGATTTTACTATTTCTAATGCATGCGAAAGTTCCTGCGGTCGCAGTCTTGGCTGGCTGGGAAACGTCGTCTTCTTGACAGTGTTGCCAATTTTTCTGTCGACATTTCGCGACTTTGCGATAACGGCTGTGTGACGAAGCGACTGAGAATCGAGTTTTTTTTTCGGGCGCGTCAGTTACTGTGGTCTGACCGGGAGAGACGGCTCAGGGAATCAACTGATGTCACTAACCAGGAGGTCCTAGATTCGAGTCCCAACGCTAGCAGGTTTTGTGAAACTAGTTAGAGAGACGAGTCGAATACATGCGCTTTCTGAAAAGGAGAATGCTGGCAGCCGGCTACTCTTAATGGGAGTTTACCATTGTTTTTTTCCATCTACACCAGGCGAATGTCGGAGCGGTGCCCTAACAAATGGGCCATGAACCGTGCGCGATCTTTCCTTTCTCTTCCTCGTCCTATCCTGACCCTTACTTGCACACCCTTACACTTCCATGCAGTTCACTACTACATAAGCCGGGAGACTGATGGCGAGCTTAGATCTTATCCCGGCTGGGGTGATGGTGATGTCCTGCTGGGTGGGTGATACCTGGTTGAGGGAAACCCAGCTAGCTGGCTTGTAGGTCGGCGCCGGATCTCACCATCCAATGGAAGAAAATCCCCGCCATCGCTCGATGAAAACATGCACTACACTTAAGGGTCCATTGACGATAGTTGACGCACTCACGGAATCACTAATAATGAATTAATCAACTATTAAAAATAGTTCCGTAAGTGTAGTGCATGATTTAATCAGTGAAGAGAGCAGTGTTCTTGTTCCAATAAAAGTTGACATCCAGTGCAGACCTCGGCGTCCGTTTCCCACTTCGCGTACCTGCCCCTAATGGAAACCACCGCCCCAGCCAAGGAAAGCTGTACGATTTCGATTGATCTCCAGACATGTGTGGTGGTATAGAATATGTATGTGTGAGTGTATTTAAGAGGAAGAACAAGGAAAAGGAAGAAAAAAAAACGCACGAGTTACATGGCAAGTTAGTATCCTACTCTGACATTTTTCAGATATCGATCGGTAAAACCATGGAAAGCGACCGATCAGAGCAGCCTATCGACAGAAATTTTCACCAGACGGTGGTTGACGAAGGTGCGTAAGTGTTTGTAGAGGTTTGTCAAGTAGAATGTATGAAAACTACCGCGGCCTCATGAAATGGAACGGGTTGGGTTATTTCACGCCTCATGCATTTTCAAATGCTTCTGTCAAAATGCAACCTTCGTCAGGAGTTCAGGACTGATTGTAGTTGTTTTGCAGTAGGGATGCGGGTTCAACAACGAAACATCGATGTTTCAAAACATCGGTGCTGAAAATTTAAATATTGATAATAATAATACATCGCGCAAAATTCATTGATGTTTTTAAACATCCATGCTTTTAAGGGTGGCTTATTAACCTCGACATTGGAGAAACGGAACACTTAGTTTGACAGGGGCCGTTATCATTGATTTATAATGAAGATTTAGATAGCAATACTAATTATAAATAATGAGAACGATTAACAGCCTGGAATCCTGCCTGCGAACCTGGAAGCCTGGAATTCTGAATGTCCAGGGCCATGTCAAGGAATCAGAGCTTCAGCTTGCCGTTGAAGGAAGCGGAAAGAAGTGGGAAGATCATAAGCCTACTGAACGTGCGTTGATCGCCCATTAAACGTGAACAATACGAGAGGCGTTGAAAAAAGAAAAGGCATCGGTGTCATCACTCTTTTGCAAGATATCTGCTCAATGAATGTCGTATGAATGGCGTTCGCTTCGTTAAAAAACATGAGCTACAATGGTATTATATAGTGAATGCACTGACATAATCAGTTATTTTAAAGTAGTTAGAATGTATTTGCTCCTTAATTTAGTGACAGAAAAGTATATAACGGCGTTATATAAATTCCAATTACTTGTAAATTAAGAGACAAATACAGTCTGACTAATTAGAAAATAACCATAGACAGAACACATAAATAATAATCTTAAAATTAATTTCATATTTTAATCTATACAAAACTATGATTATTGAACTTTTTCACTCACAACCAATCAAACAAACGTAGAAAAAATAAAAAATATCGAGTGCAAAATTTAGCTGTTAAGAACATCGGTGCTAATCAATAGATGTTTGAAACATCACTATCGTTTAATCTCATCCTCCCTTTGCAAAAGTTACAGACTCACGAACCACTTTGCTGAAAACAGGAGTGAGTGCCATAGTGGGCACAACTGGAGACGTAGCCAATCACAACCGATTAGAAGAAGTTTTCAATGCCTCATAGAATGGTAAAGACAATGCATAAACAACTGCCTAAGTAATGGTTTATCTATACCTATAAAGAACAAGAAAAACAGGTATATGGCACCTATTCTATTCTACGAAATCTTCATTTGACTTTATAAGGTTTTGCTTTGTTTCAGGGTAGAATTAAGCATCTCAGACATATATAGTAGGATAACAACAACCCACCTTATTCTTCCCCTTCCCTGTTAATCTGTCTCTCTCCTTCCCTCTCCATCCCTTTCTACCTGTCTTCTCCCTCCCTATTCTCTCTCGAGTACAATTCAATTCTCTCGCCTAAACAAGCGAGCACCGTTTGTTGGCGACGCTATTCAGGAAACCCTCGGAACAAAGACAATTTGTCTTCACACGTCGTGTTTCTACTTCTGGCCCTTCCCTCTTGATGTCCCCCTCTCTCCATTCCGCGCTTTCTATTCATTTCTCCGTTGTTCTCTTTCCCAGCTTCCTTCCGGTGGAAAGTCACGATTTGGATTTCGACCATTGATCGGCAACTCTACGTTTTCAGATCTGCTTCAAATCAGTTTTTGGCTTTTAATCTTGTTACAGAGCATTCGGGATAAAATGACACTGTTTGGAGACCATAAATGTAATTTAAATTGATTGATTATATCTTTAAATAACACCAATACCAATAAACCAGCAAATGATTATATCTTTTTTATGGGGCGCGTCAACTATTATGGTCATTTGCGGGCGGTCTCCGCGAAGCTAATTTTCTCCAAAATGTCGGTCGGCCGTTATTGTCCGAGGTACCAGATTCGTTGAAACACGTGATGAAATAAACGGAAACGGTAGGAGTGAATTCGGACGATCACTTTCCGAAAACATCGATTGCCGGAAGATCTGCTTCGTTTGGTTTTGTCCGTCCGATGACGGCCGATAGAAATGTACAGCTCGCCAGTGACCTCCGCCTAAGTGTAGTGCTTGTTTTCATCACGGGAGGTGGCAGTGTTCTTCCCTGGTGAAGAAGTTAGCTTGTTGTTTGCGGCGGCGATGGTGTAACGGTTAGCGTACTGGACTGTTGTACCCAAGTTGGCGGGTT
>BOPP01000311.1:541522-558077 GCA_017312745.1 Gryllus bimaculatus
ACCCTAATATGGAAGGAAATGTCACGTTATCGTACAGGTCACTGGTTCACTTAAGTTGTAATTTAATCATGCTATGTCACAAGACTTTTCGTCAGTTCTTAATAAAAAAATAAAAAATATGCATTACTTGCACAGTGACTTTCTTAAATATCAGAGAAATGAGCGTGTTCATATAAAAATTAAAGAAATATTGTATTATAACGCTCAGAAAAGAGAGTGCAGGTTAATGTTACTGTGTGTAGGAAAGGAGTGAGCAGGACACGAAGAGAAAGGAAATATCGCGCACGGTTTGTGAGCCGTTTGTTACGGTCCTTCTTCGGCATTCGCCTTGTGTTGATCGCATAAATTACGGAAAGCTACCGGTTAGGGCAGGTGGAAATTAGAATTTTCCTTCAGACAGCTGTCTAGCTAGTGTCGAAAATCCTGTCACCGTTGGGATTCGAACCCAACTTACTTTGAGTACCAATTCTTCATTCGGCCTCACCTCGAGACTAGTTTAAATATTGTGCGTTCACGACGCTACCAATACGGATACAATAACAACCATATTTTCTGCGAATGGTATCTTGCTTTTCATTCAATCTACAAACAGGTGATCTGTTGGAAGTGATCAACGATCAACTA
Source organism: Gryllus bimaculatus (assembly GCA_017312745.1). Classification (NCBI taxonomy): domain Eukaryota; kingdom Metazoa; phylum Arthropoda; class Insecta; order Orthoptera; family Gryllidae; genus Gryllus; species Gryllus bimaculatus. Next base: position 542,147 of record BOPP01000311.1, read on the forward strand.
ACAGAAGTGGTTTCGATGAATCATCAACTTATAATTCATTACTATAATCGTTATTAATACTGTTATTGCATTTATTCTACTATAATTATTTTTTATCTTATTTGTGGCCCATTTATTTACTTTACCACAGTCAATACATCTACGTAGTTGTCGTCACATAGCATATTGACACATCACAACATTAATACAATTTGATATTATAAGATATTTTATTCACATTTCATTATGAAAATATAAAACACATCCGGCGCCGACATACCGTCGTGTAGCGTGGTTTCCCTGAACCCGGTATCTCCCAACAGCGGGGTACCTCACCAGCCGGGACAAGCTCTAAACTCCCCACCGGTCTCCCGGCATGTGTGGTAGTGTAGTGCATGATAGTGTGTGTGTGTGTGTGTGTGAGGGATGAGGATAGGACAATGAAGAGGAAGGAAAGATCGCGCGCGGTCCGTGTCCCGTTTGTTAAGGGACTACTCCGGCATTCGCCTGGTGTTGATCGTAGAAACCACGGAAAACAACCGATCAGAGCAGCCGGCCGCTAGAATCCTCCCCCAGGAAGTATCTGAATTCGAGCTAGCTGAGAAGCTAGTGTCGAAAATCCTGCCACCATTGGGACTCGAACCTAGGACCTCCCGGACAGAAGGATTGCAGGGACATCAGTTTATTTCCTGAGCCATCTCACCCGGTCTATAAATTCGGCCCTTATTCTCATCAACTAAACAATATCCTGTGAAGAGAAACCGGCACTGCATTCACTGTGCTGCGGTGGCCGCCAGACGTGTACCAGTGGAGAGGTCATACATTGGGACAGAGAGTTCCCTAGGGCGTGGATTCGATCCAATTAAAAAAATACCCCCCTCCTACCCATCCTCTCCCCCTCCTTCCCCACCCCCATCCCACGTGCGCCTACGCTTGGCTGCTGGTTCCGCGCACAGCCTGCCCTCCAATTTCCGTCACTAAAGAGCTCCCGTTCCGTCATTTCCCGTGGAATTGATGTTTAGAATAAACCATGTAACGTAATCTAGTAACGTAATGTGGATGTTATTTACTCCAAAAAAATATTCCGTTTGAAATACCCTCTTGTCAGATAATCGGATTACTTGTGTATAGTACTAGTAAATTACGAGGCGTTACCCGGGCTTTCTTCATGGCGAATCAGTGTGAAAGAGGTAAAAGTTTAATTTTATGTAAACCACTATGTTTAAGATAACTATTTTTAATGATTCTTTTATAATATTCTTTCAGTTTATTTTACGGCACATTACTATTCGATTAAAAATGTTGATCTCTCGCACTGCTACTGGCCTGAAGCGAATCTGTTAGAAATAATTTCTGCTGCATCGCTACTGGCGGAGTATATTAGGAACCAACTACTCTTAGTGGCAGACGAAAAATAATGATCTTGGTGCATCAACTAACATTATTTATTTATTTTTTGCATTTTTTTGTATTAATCTGTACCAAACATTGCAAGGACAGACACTGCAACAATACTGAAGGACAGCCTGTGAAAACGTATTTTTTTTATAACATCTTACGCGATCGGTAGGTTTGTCTCAACCAAGCTCCAAGGGCATCAACTGCCACCAACATCGACCGCCCGTTGGCGAGTTGGTGACTGGAGAGCACGCAATAGGATCTATGCGACAGATAATTGAAGGCACGTGATCGGTGCGCTGTGCATGGGGTCAGCCGCCAGGACAGTTTATTCTCACCAAGAGGTGCTAAGGTTTGAGCTCCGACAGTGGCAAATTTTGTATATTAGCTATTAAACTAGGCCGAATTCAGGCACCGTGCAAAAGAACATTATAGCGGATGGCTGTTGCATAATTTAGTTCCTATGTTTCTTCATCAATACCAAACCTAACGGCGAGCAATACCTCTAACCATATCCACGAACCACGCGCCATTAATTCCTTATTTTATACTGTGTTCTTATCTCTTTTTAACACACAAACATATAAAAACATACTTACACTTTTATACATGATCTACACTACCTTACAACTCGGGAACCAAATGGCAGTTTGGAGCTTGTGCGGGATATTGCGCTGCAGACGGAGATACGTGAAGGGACAACCCACCAAATCGTCGAGTAAGTTAGCGCGGGATTTCAGTTTTCCGCTGTGGACAACTAATTCCTCCAGGGACATAACATACCTTAAACAGAAGGAACTAGCAACCAAACTAGTTACGCGCCCGGAATCTCTAAATAAATTTAAAATAATAATTCTAAATATTAGGGTCAAGTGAAGAGTGCGATGGGGTATATGCCAAAAATATAATTGTACAAACCCAATAAGATAATTGAACTGTAACCTAACAAGATAATTACCAATAAGATAATTGTACAGATGAAATAAAAAAAAGTGTTTAGATCCTACTGAATCCACTGAATCATCAAGAACCAGCTATGCATTTGTCATGGAGTTTTTCTCAACTACGCACCAATAGTCGCAGAAATCACAGAATTTTTGTTTCGCAAATAAGACGTCAAAAAAGACGCATCATATTACGAGTATTATAAGGAAACATTTTTTTAACGAAAATCACAAATTTCGAAAGATGAGAGAAACTCTAGGGTAATAGGCTGCTATTTACATTCCGCACGAAGATGTTCCTCGAGACACCTGATTCGACTTATGTAACTGAATCAATCATACTACGCTATTTAACCTGGTTTTGGGGAAACAATCCAAGAAAGTATAAATCAGGTTGTTTAATAAAAGTGCCAGTTTTGTTTGTCACCAATATCCCGCGAGAGTCATGACACAAAACCCTTTACGGAAGAAAAAATATTCAAGAAAATTAGTAAATAAAAAATACGTAAATAAGAGAATATGTACATATTTTGAACTGAAATTTCTATTTCCATACTCCGCGTCCAGCGCGTGGGCTACGGCTAATTACTCCAACGCTCTTCTCCTTCCTCCCCCTTCCTCCCCCTTTCTCCCCGCTCTCCACTCTCCAACCTCCATCCTTCACGCTCCCCCGGCCCCCGCCTCCTCGCCTGACTACGAATTGGGCGCCTCGTTAATAAGCGAATACATGAATAAGTAATCAAGTGAATGAGTGAATAAGTGAATGAGTGAATAAGTGAATGAGTGAATAAGTGAATGAGTGAATAAGTGAATGAGTGAATGAGTGAATGAGTGAATAAGTGAATTAGTGAATACGTGAAATAAGTATTCTATATTTTGAAATGATAACTCCCCTTAATAAAATTTGTGTTATCTTTATGAAGTCGCTAATATCCACGTTCTTAAATAGACACAGAAAAAAATTAAATAAAACATAAATATATAACCCCCCTATTCGTAATGTTTCCATTCCTTCCCTTGCCGTTTAATTCTCCACCTTTTCCCCACTCGGCGCCCAGTGCGTGGGCTACGGCTAATTACTCCAACGCTTTTCTCCTCCCCCCTCCCGCTCTCCGCCTTTTTCCCACCACGTCCCTCACCCCCGCTACCCGCTGTGTACTACGAAAGCTCTGTAAAAGCGCGGTCGGCTGGCCACGCAGTGCGCGCGGCTTTTGGTAATTAGCCCTCAAGCGCCGCTGGCTGTCGGGGAAAGAGACTCGCGGAGAGAGAGAGAAAAAAAAGACGGGGAGGTCAGGGAAACGTGAAATCTAGCTCGGCAAAGCCCCGCATTTTGTGCCTCGCTGAGCCCTGCAAATGTATTTAGAGCGCTAGAGGCAAAAAGAAAACCAATGGGTTTCTTTTACTTACTTTGACGTAAGGACTGAAAAAAAAGCCATAAATTGGTGATGTAATAAAAATAATAAAATATTAACATTGTACGAATGGACTCGAACAAATAAATACACATATTTAGTACCAAAATATATATTCGATGTACAAAAACGGAGCCAGGATTTTCCTCTGCGTGTGTGTCTGTATGTGTGAGTGCGATGAGTGGGTGGGGGTTCAAAATTCAATGCCCAGCATACTTGATGTTTACTTATAATTTTTTATTCACGCTGAATATAATATGTATTTTCATGTTAACTTCTAGTTAATATTTATAGCGTTAACAATAATTGTTATTTATTGATCAATATTATTAATATCGTATCATCAATACCATATCAATATTATCATCGATATGATCGAAATGATCGATATGATCGAAGTGATCGAAATGATCGAAGTGATCGAAACGATCGATATGATCGATATGATCGAAATGATCGATATCATCGAAATGATCGATATCATCGAAATGATCGATATCATCGATATGATCGATATCATCGATATGATCGATATCATATTATCAATATTATACATCAATTATTGATGTATTGAAATACTTTCGTTAGTATAGACAATTAACGAAAGCTACATTTTTCAATAATTCATTCATTGAATAGTGATTCCGGGCGTGTCAACTACTAAGGATGTTATTCCCGTAAGTGTGGTGTGTGTTTTTACTGTGGGAGGTGGAAGTGATCTTCCTCCGCTGGATGGCGCGACCTGGTCCCGACCTACGTCGGCCTACGTGGTTTTCCCTAAACGAGAAAACTGTTAAACTTACATGTGTGGTAGTGTAGCGCTTGTAAGTGTAAGTGAGGGGGTGAGGACAAGGAAGAGGAACGAAAGGCCGCCTACGATCCATTGGACGTTTGTTCGTTATTCATATGGTGTTGATCGGAGAAATCACGGAAAACTACCGACCAGGGCAGCCGCCGGCTAGAAATCTTCTCCAGACTGTGGCTGAATTCGGCCAGTATGTTGCTAGTGTGGAAAATCCTGACACCGTCGGGAGTGGAAGGCTATCACTTCCGGGACAGATGCGCTGCAGTGACAGAATGACTGTTATGACCCAGCCACGTGTGTCCATAAGCTGTTCAAAACTTCAGAGATATTCTCCAACAGTGTATTGCTGCTAACTATCGCCATATTTCGTATATTATTTTCAAAACGTAATAAATACAAAATGTATGCTAACTTCCAAAATAAAAAAAACTCTATATATCCGAATTTCTTTACTGTAACATTTCAAAACGGCTTAGTCGGTTCCGCCTACCTGTATAATGAGTCGTTATTAAAATTTATTTATGGATTTAATTTTTTATTAAAATTTCAAGCCCGTTAACTGCCATGTTTTATTTATTTATTCATTTATTAATTATTGTTGACTCGCAGTCGAAAGTTTGAGTTTCGTGATATGACGTCACTTTTGCACGTGAAGAAGGCGTCATGGGATCCGATCAGAAGGGGCGGCAGATTCGATAGGCGGTCGAGAACGGAGAGCATGTTTTCATAATCAGAAGTCTGTTAGAAGTCTTGGGGTTAAAATCAGTGTGCAAGTTTGCACTTACAGAAAGTAGGGATTATATAATAGTTGTGGATTGGTGATGACAGTTTCGTTTGTTACAATTTACAAATGGATGTGCTCCGTGATATTTGGTAGTATTTGTGGGCACCAAACTTACTAGCTTCAAGTCAATGGTTTTTGGAATGTATTAAGATGTAAGTATTTAGACAATGATAAAATAAAAAAAAAACCAACAGAAATTAAGATTTGTGCTTTATGACTCCCATTCCAAGAAAAACTAACAGTCCATATTAGAAAAAATACAAAATACTTAAGAAAATAAACCCATTTAACCCACTTTACGGTATCAACAAATGCGCTTTTACTTAAGATGTAATTAAAAAATATTTAATGGCATCGGTCCATTTTAATCTCGTTATCCTTTAATTGTTTTCAGTTAAGACAAAAAATTTGGTCGCGGTTCTACTAGAGATGTATGTATTTAGCAATACATTCAGAATACGTGAATTCCACTATCATTCTTAAAACATACCTTAAATAATTCTTGAAACAGTCTGTCGGACTACGTTTTCGCGAAAAAGTGCCACTAGTGGCTGTTCTTTGTACCAAAACCGCAGGCTAACAAATGCTTAACCTGCAAAAAGACGAAATGAAAATGAGCTGCAAAGAGGCAATTGCACGTCTGACTGTCAAAGGTTGGCTAGATTCCTAAAAAGGCAAACGAACCTGTGAAAGCCCTTCCCATTCATAATTGCCACATTACGTCTGTATTCAGAGACATAAAATAGAAAGTATACATTTGACATTAATACATATAATGAATATGATGAAAAGAGTTCTATTTATATTTAAAACACTGTTAATATTAACTAAAGAGATCAAAATTAAATTCTGGTACAGAAAAAAACATCAACGTTAGATTTCTGTCACTGGCTTTTCCTTTTATTTCTCTTTCTCTTATAATGATTTGAGATTTGCAATTTTCGGGCTTTTAAAACGCTTAAGATTAATTCGTAATAATAGCTACAATCTCCTCTGTATATTACACGCTAATTACATATATTTTGTACCATTTATAAGCATCCATGGACACAATACTTTGTAGGTGTACTATTGCTGAATACCTCCAGGACAGTATCAAACATTTTGAAGATGAAAAAATTGAAGTTGGATTAGAATAATACAGAAGGCGTACATAGTACATCTTGCAACACGTATACTGCTGCAACAAATATTGCCAACGTTCATTACTCTGAAGCAAAGCGTCTTAAACTCAGGAAACAGGTCCTTGAGTAGATTTTGTAAGCTTACCCTGACTCCTTGATACACGTTATCATATACGTTCAAAGTTCAGTTCCTGAGTGAATATATTTTCACTTTCAAAAGACCGGTGATGTAAGAGAGGAAAAGGTCCAAGAAGTTTTAAATAACCGTGATGTAGTAGAGGATACAAACTGACAATGAGAATATTTTTGAAGGAAAGTGCTATTTTTAAATTACCTTGAGTTTTTCATAAATTGCATACTATCCTTTTTGGATATGAGATTTGAAAATTTAAAACATTTCCTGAAACATTTTTCGTTTTATGAAAAGTATGTAGGTAAGGGGTAAAACTATCAATACGAAGCTCAAAGTAAGCCAAAGGAACCAGCAAATGTGACTGACACTGAACAACTATCTGGAAATGAATAAGGATTTTCCTTATTGATTATTCCTTTAAAATTATTACTTACATATTATTAAATTAATGTAATACTTGTACTTTCACTACATTTCGGCTGGGCGGTAGGAAGTAAACCCAACCAAATCTATACCAAATATTTCTTTCCGGAATGTTACACCCCACGTTGTAATAAGGAGAATCAAACTCCAAATTCAAGATTAAAATTGACAATCATAATTAGTAGAACTGTAGTAATTGTTTTTTGTAGTTGAGGAGAGCTATTAATTACCTTAAGAAATTTTGAAAATTTAAAGTGATATTTTAAGTGGTTTGATGTACTAAAATATTGTCGATAAGACGATTTGCCTAGCAATGTATTTAGCATTTCTCCGAGCATACTCTTAAAGATTTGTAAGAAGAAGAACGGGTTTGGGAGTTTCAAAGACATATGGGGTGCAACGCTACAAATTAGTCTTTCTGATATAACACGAATCGTTAAAACTTGATTTTTCAAACTGATGCTAAATATTTTTTAAAATATTTTAATTGTAACTGGTTCAAGTAACGTTCTATGCCCGAGCAAGGGTCAGTCAGATATCGGTAAATTTCTGTTCTCTTTCGTGAACTAGCACAGCCGAAATTAAAAGATGTTACAAGAAGGTATCCTCTGGAGGTGCCATGTCAAGCTGGTTATTAAATATGAGTTAATGTATTTGTCATCATATGTTCAAAGGGCTCCAAGTGCACTTTCACGGAGACCAAAGGGCAGGCGAATGGGCAATGGGAAGGGGAAAGGGGGGGGGCGGAGAGAGGCTGTGGCTGGACCGGTCCGGCCTGTTCAAGGAAGGTGCCTGCCGCGCGGGGGTATTCAACAGAGCAGAAGGGTTTAAGGGTCAAAGGGACAAAGCGGGATAACTGGATAGAAAATTAGAGGGGCAGGATGAGATGCCTCAGGACAACCACTGTTGTAACTGTAGCAAGTAGTTCCGAGGGTTCGAGTCCCGACGTTTACGAATTATTGATAGCAGGTTAGAGAGTCGGGTCAAATTGTCTCGAGAAGCCTCTGCCTCGAGAAGAATTCTAGCGGTCCCGAAATCATCAAATGAATATTTTCATTTTCCCCTAGGTTAGAGAGTGGGGTCAAATTCATCCCCTAATTGGAGAAGAATTCTAGCGGTCCCGAAATCACAAATCAAACGAATATTTTCATTTTCAGGCGGTCTTTAGAAGAAACTCCGCGACATTTATCGCACGAGGTAGTGGTGATCTTTCTCCGCTGGCTGGCGAGATCCGGCATCGACCTATGTCGCTTTGCAGGTGTATTTCCCAAACAGGTATCTCCCACCGTCCCAGTCGGGATAAGCTTTAAGCTTCCCACATATGTGTAGTGCATGTGTGTGTAGTGTGTGTGAGAAAAGGGTAAGGAAAGGGAAGGAAAGGGAAGGAAAGGTCGTTCGCAATCTATCGCCCGTTTTTTAAGGTTCTGCTCAAGCACTCGCCCAGTCTCGATTGGAAAAAACACTAACGATAAGACCAGCCGACTGCTAGAATTCTCTTCCATAATGCGGCTGAATACCTGTCTCTCTAGCTTTGAAAATCCTGCCACCGACGGGTCTCAAACCCTAAGACTTCCCGGTCAGAAGCAGTGTAGTAACATCAGTTGATGCTCTGAGCCAACTTTGCCGGCTCGAGCCACCCTTCCTGAGGAGGGGTAAACCTTGCTCCGTGCCGAAGAGCCACGACCACTGGACTGGTCCATCCAGCTCCCGGACAGGTGTCCTTGGTCCAGGAAGGGAGGGCGACGGGTCCAAAGGGCGAAGAGCCATCGCGAGGTAAACAGAGGGGAAACGACGGGGTGGTTGGACTGGTCCAGCAGCATCCCCCCCTCTAACAGCGGGTTGAATCAGACCGCGTTCCATCAAGTGCAGACAATCTCTCTCTCTGTATATCCGCTCTCAACCCCTGTGAAATGTGACCTTCGGTCTCTGAACTCTGCTCCATCCCAGGCGGGGTTGGCCCGTTTGACCCAGTGGTTTGCTGACCATGTTACGAGGTTGGAATTACTACTATTGTTATTTAAAGCACCGTTGGATTGTGGACCCCTAGAGATTTAATAATGTTTCAATATGCACATTAAAAAGGGCGTCTTCTTATTCAGAACATACTATCCACCTAATTGTTTAGTGAATTGTTAGATAAACACATTACAACATTAGCCGTACTAACGACATTATCAGAGTGCTATCAGGAAATAATGCAAATAGAGTGTAATATCATCGATTGAAAATCATTTCAATGTTCAATTTTTTGTACTATTATTTATTGAATTTATTGTCCTAGTATTTTTTTACGTAAAATGTTACTATATTTTTCATAGAAAAGAAACTCGTCAATCTTTAACACTGCGATTAGCATCCTTGTTACAATACTTATCCTCCGCTCTCTTGTTATAATTTTAAGAACGAGACACATTCAAAATGCTTTGGCTCTCGTTATGAAATAGCTTACGAAACAACAACAAATGAGCAAAAATGAAAAAAACAAAAAACAAAAAACAATAATAAATGTACTTTAAGATAGAGGCAGGTTATATGAGAGAGGAGGGGTAAAGACCAGGTAAAGGAGGTGGAATAGAGTCAAGGTAGAGACCGACCAGAGACGGGGTAGAAGCGGAGTAGAGACAAGGTACAGGTCAAATGTAGGCAGGGCAGAAACAAAGTAAATGGGAGGTAGAAGCAGGGAAGAGACGTGGCAGAGGCGAAATAGAGACAAGGTAGAGGCGGTGTGCAGGTGGGGTAGAGGCAGGGTAGACGCAATGAGGAATATGAGTGGGGGGTGTCTGGGTCAAGGCGGGGAGGGGGTAAGGGAGAAGGAGCAGCGGGGACAGGGAGGGTGGCGGCGGCCGGCTCGTTAAGAAGGGCTGAGGCCGCCCTTATCGACGCCGGGGGCGGCGTGGAGCGGCTGATGAGTTTTCCTGCCGCCAGGGGCGTCCACAGCGACCCTCACTGGCCCCCGCAAGACGCGACGAAGCTGATATTGTTGCAGGGCGACACGTTGGAAAGAAAGCTCAGGTAGAGGCACGATTGTTTGGAGAGTTAAACGCACCCTTTCAACACCACGTAGGTAGGAATTCCTCCTCTCCTCTGTTCCTCCCTCTCACTCTCTTGGTTTCCTCTGTGTGCTTCACCTCTCTCTTCATCACCTCTCTTCTTCACCTCTCTCTTCTTCACCTCTCTCTTCTTCACCTCTCTCTTCTTCACCTCTCTCTTCTTCACCTCTCTCCTTTTCCTTTCTCTCTCTCTATCTTTTCCTCTCTCCCCCTTTCTCACCTCTCTTTTTCTCTCTCTCTCTCTCTCTCTCTCTCCTGTTTCGCTTCTCTCTTCACCTCATTTATTTTCTCTTTCCAGCTTTATCCATCTCTATTATGGTTTCTAAAATACTGTTTTTGAGAATACGCAATACTGTACTACTAGTTTTCTTAATTGTGAAGTTAATTTTATTAATAATACAGAAGAAAAGGGTATTGTGTTACATTTAATTTTTGATAAATTAAAAATACCGAATGAACCTTTTGATTTGAGATATTTTTTCACTACCTTGGCACTAGATTTCTCATAACGATGCTATTAAAAGAAAAGTTTGGCTTTTTGTTGCTGCACGATCATTAGAACTCTTAAAACACCCTTGGTGCGCTTTACTTATAGACATTTTGGGTTACTTTTAGACCTCAGAAATTATTTCAATCAGCTGGAACAAAGTCTCTTTAAAGAGAACGCAAACACTGCTTAAAGGGGATTCTCTTTTAAAGTGATTTCAAGAGGTGAAAAAACACAAAATGAGACGAAATACTTTGAATGTCCTGGAAAAATTTGCAAAGACGCTCGTGTTATCCAACGTCTATTCTTAATATTTTTCATTGATCACTGGTTTGTGAACTATAGTTTATTGCACTGAGTCAGGAGGAAGGAAGGATTATTGAAATTGGTAAAGTGAGGCATTATGTGACACATTAAAATATCTCGAAGTGTTAAAGATCCTATTATTGCACTCGTTCATAGTAATAATTTTTAAAGGGATTCTCTTTCTGTTTAAACGTGGCTAAGGATATCTCATTAACATGTGATGCTGGTTGACAGTATCAGAGAAACTTGTGAGAATACTGAAACTTTTTACAAACTTTATTCATACCTTTCAAAAAATCCTGCGACAAACTGTCACTGATGCCAATAACTTAATCAGGAAACACTTAATGTGTAAAGAAAAACAGATCATGTTTCTGAGACACTTATGAATAAAAATATAGAAACAGAAAATATTATACAAAAAGAGTTGAAGAATCATGATATACTGCAACAAGTGTCTAATTATTGGGATCTTCCAAATTTTATGAATATGAATACTTTTGAATGTTTGACTTATTTTATAAAAATGAGGATAATTAAACTATTCTCAATTTTATCGATATGCTTATCAGTCTGGAAAATACTTTTGAAATGAACATGACAGACGTAGAGGTTTGTTAGCAATTCTACTGCTTACGAGATACCAACCCATTCTACATGTGAGTGGTAATAATAATTGCGTAAAGTTGGACAACTTTGCCAAGATATGACCACTGTGGAAATTCTTAAAGAAAATGTTTCAAAAGCTGGAAATACTTGTTTAGAGAGAGTATATGTTGTTTTAGATGCTGTGGGTAAACAGTCCCATGTTATGCGTTTTTTTTACATTTTTATGTCACTCCTATTCTGGGATATAGTGTCCAAAAGATCTGTTTCAAATTCAGGAGGCTAGATCTGTCAGATCCGTTTGGGAATATCAATTTAGAAGAAAACTCTATGAACAGTTTGGGCGCTAGGGTTGTCAACAGCCAAACAACGTAGTGCCAAAAACTAAGACTCTAGGGCACACAAAACATGGATGCTGACTTCCCAACAAAATAGAGAAAGTAATCTACAACATTCTGAATATTGGATAACATACTGAAGATTTTCCCACTTTTACGGAATGAGTCCCACAATACGAGTTTTTCTGTCAAAAAAATCATCCCATTTTGCTGTATCACTACACAAATTTCTGTATAATAGGAAATAGTATGAGTACAGAAGATGTAAAAATAGGTACTCACTGATTAGAACAAGGCCGTACATTTTTTGTAAAGAAATGCGAAGCAGTCAAAAATTTAGATTTAATTATCATTCTTTTCAATACAATTGTTACAAAAAGGAGTAAAATGACTGTAATGGTTACACGGAATGGTTGCAAGGTTACAAGAAAACAATTCTAACTCGTGTTGCAAGAGCCTGTTGTGATACTCTATAATATCATACCTGAAGCAGACCCGGTTTAAGGGCCGAAATGTCATGTGTATGAAATAAAACACCTTTTTAAAGATAAAAAAATGTATGTTCATCAGGCTTACACTTTTATATGAAAATTAAACGCAGACGTTAACGTGGAAAACGTTTATGTTAACGTGGACAGCGAAAAATCAAGAGTGTCTGAAGAACGTCTTTCTCACGGCGCCATATGCCAACATAATTCGTATACAATGTTCACATTCGTCAAGCGATATTGTCATGCTACCGTCTATATTCATATTGAAGCTGGCCTCTTTTGTATCGCCTTTCCACGATGCCTTTACTTGATTCATGGACGATTTGGCGGCTAATAGACACTGTATACCCGCCTGATGTGGGTCTAATAGTGTACGGGATATTTCTACCCGAGTTACAAGGTTCAAATACCATCAACTACGTGGACTTTTAGAGTGAAAAAATTCTTCCTACCATCCTTCGGAGAGGACGTAAAGCCGGCTGTCCCATGCTGTAGATTTACTGCATGTAAAAGATACTCAAACCTAAAGAAAGACTCTAAGCTAAATAATAGCTATAAAAGACTCTAAGCTAAATAAGCTAAATAGCAATTATAATAGCCCGTTTCCTCGCCCGAGTAATCCCCGCTTTATCTTCTAAATGGCGAAACGCGCGAAGGCCAACTTTCGTGGTCAGGCGTAAGAGCCTGGTGGTCTAAGCCTCTCCTCGTGAAACAAGACATCATAGAGTTTGTTTACGTCAAATCTAGGTCAGTTTTTGTGTCTCCCATTCCAGGCACCACTAGCTCTCGCGTTCTTTTTTTCGCCTACGTTTTCGACTTACAGCATTCTTTTCGGTTGGAATTTTCATCTAAGTGACCTTTTGTAAAATTCAGAGCGTATTCTGAATCCATGTAATTTGAAATTTCCGGTCACGTGAACTGCTATGGTCATTCGTTCCCTTAGTGTACTGGATGTTTTATATTGGGAGTTGGCTTGGTTCCTCCAGTTAAATATGGTGATAGCGGCACCGTCCTACACGCCGTCTCGGGAAGAATTTCCCTACCGAGTTACCGAGTAGAGTTCCGACGATTGCGGTTGCGAAATATATATCGGGTCTCGAAATCTAGGACCTTGCGGTCAGAATCCCAGCAGATACAGTGGCAATGCATTTAGCTTAACACAGCCAGTCAAGTGAACAGATATCGTGAATTCATGAATGAATCTTAACTAAGTAGATCGTTAAACATTTTACGTCAGTTTAATATTTAATTATGAGGTGACGTTTCCTATCTTCAGGTAAACTCCACTACCTCGTTACACTGTAGAAAAACTTAACACCTCTGCATCAAGCCTCTGAGAGCCGTAGGCAAATTGCGGCTTAGAATAGTCTCTTGTCGGTTGTAAACGGGACATGCTTCTATTACTGGAAGGGAGGTGTTGTGGCGGCCAGGTGGCTTGAATAATTTTTTGATAATTCCGGGCGCGTCGTCATTAGTCCCGAAAGTTTTGTACACGTTTTTTATCGCGCGACGTAGCGGTGATGTTCTCCCGTTAGATGGTAATATCCGGTACCAGCCTACAAGTCGTCTAGCGGGTTTTTCCCCAACGTATCTCCCACGAGCGGGACTCTGCCCCAGACGAGACAAGCTCTAGGCTCCCGACATATGTGGTAGTGTAGTGCATCTTAGTGTAGGTGTGTGTAAGTAAGGGATGAGGATAGGACAAGGAAAAGGTAGAAATGATCGCGCGCGGTCCGTGGCCCTTTTGTTAGGGTACTGCTCAGTCATTCGCCTGGTGTTGATCGGAGAAACCACGGAAAAGTACCGATCACAGCAGCCGACCGCAAGAATTCTCGTACAGATAGCGAATGAATACGATCAAGCTAAGTAGCTAGAATCGAGCTACCGTCGCAGCTCGAGTCCCTATACCAGCCCGAGGCACTGCGGTGTCATCAGTTGATGCCCTGAGCCACCTCTCCCGGTGGCCAGGTGGTGCTCACAGACAGACTCGTCCTTGCGTTTGGGAGCTTATTCCTCTGGCACCCAGGCAGTCACCGACATACCTCATATTCACACAATATCCGGAGAGGGAGAGGTCTGGGAAGAAATAGGAAGTTGAATTTGTTGCACAGTTGTTTAAATAGGCGCCAAAAGGCCACGTTATAGAAGCAAATAACAATGTCGGAATACGAAACTGCTGACCCAACAGCTCGCGACTGCCACCGTAACCGCTACGTGACCCAGCTCTTATTAATATTTTCCCTTTTATTCCGAGGATATTTTTATTGTCGCTTTCCCAGGTCCTGGCAGTGCTCCGCGAGTTTCTCACTACTCCACAATCATCGTAGCTCAGCAGCAACGTAGCTGACTTCTCTAGCTCTACACTACTGTAAATGACAAAGCAAAGTGACTGTCACGCTCACGCCTACACACGCGAAAACCACACTCCGCGCCGAAAATACGTAAACACCATATCTATTTGTTGAAGACTCAAACATTTGTTCGCGTTTTATTATTGTCATTAGAATAAAAGATACAAACCTTACGATTTTTTTGTCACAGAAAGTTGAACTGGGTACCATTCTTAACGAGCGAGTAGATGTTTTCCGATCTTGTTGTGAAAATTCATTTCTCTCTGTAATTCCAGCAGAGCTCTTACTGGCTAATACACCTCAAGTCATCAATTGATGTCACTGCAGTGCCTCTGACCTGGAGGTCCTAGTGTTCCACTCATGACGGTGGCGGATTTTCGACATTGACCTTATAGCTACGTGAATGCAGTCACTGGAGAATTCTAGCGGCTGGCTGATCTGTATGGTTTCCCTGTTTCTGTATGGTAGTTCTTCGATGAACATCAGGCGAATACCGGAGTAATACGTTAACAAACGGGCCATGGACCGCAATCTTTCCCTCCTTTTTCTTAACTTCACCTCATCCCTTACTTATACACACTTCCATGCACCACACTTCCACACATATCGAGAGACCCGTCGATAGATAATAGATATTCCCGGATGTGACACTGTTTTGGTGGTGGGAGATACCTGGATGGATAAAAACATCCATTTTAATCCTACGTGTAGATCGGCGCCGGATCTCACCATCCAACGGGGGAAGAACACAGCCTCTTCCCATGATAAAATATTAACTAAACGTACATTACAATTGACCTCAACACTTGACGCGCCCAAAATCACAAATCAATCACAGATCTCGTGCTTGTATATTCTTCGTCGTTTCAATTTTGGAGCAGAGTATTTATTGACATTAAACACGCCGTGCATGTGCAGCCAAAGAGCCCCACCGTTGGCACCCCTGGGTGCGGGCAGTATCAGCGCGATGGCGCCTAACGAGCTCTAATTAACAATTAGGCCGCTGCCCTCACGTTCGCCCCGGGCAGATGGCGCCTCGGGCGTCGGCGACACCGATAGCCTCCCCCGCCCTCCGCCAGGCAGCGCCGCAGGCGGGGAGGGCGGCTCGCGCGGGACGGGCAGGTTTAAGCACACGCGCAAGGGCAGGCGGGGCTGTTTTGACGTTAATGCGTCTTTAAATTACACACCAGGACTTCGAAAATTGCAAACCCTTAATAAATTGATTGCAATATCTCGAACGTCCCGCACACTCGAACGTCCCGCACACTCGAACGTCCCGCACACTCGAACGTCCCGCACA
>BOPP01000311.1:584015-599019 GCA_017312745.1 Gryllus bimaculatus
GAGGCCCGCCGCCGACTTTGGGTCTCCGCACATGGCTGCGCCGTGAGTTAGGCCTGGGCGCAGCTCGCGCTGCGTAAACATGGTCATATTTGTGATTGTCCCTTCACGCCTCATTTTCATCCCATCACCTCATATTCTTCATTCAACGCGTAACAACCTTGTCTTATCAAGGGATACAGCTGTAATAAGCTGATCCCCATAATTGCACAAATTAATCTCTTCGGACTCGGAAGATAACGGGTAGCATGATCATAAATTGCCGATACGCTAATAATAATAATAATAATAATAATAATAATAATATTAAAGGAAAAGAAACAAGTGCAAGGAAGCGAAAGGGAAAAAGGTGAAGGTTAAAAGATGAGAAACGCGTACAACGAGGAGAGGGAAATGAAAAGAAAGACAAACGAGGAAAAAGATAAATGAAATACGAGGAAACGACATATTCAAAGTTAAATGAGAAACAGTTAAACTAGATGGAGTAGAAAACAGGAAAGTTAGCACTGAGAAAACAGAGAAGCAGGACGAAAACTAGAAGCTGGAAGAACAGCTAGAAGCGGAGAGAAAAGTAAGAGAAGTGGAGAGGAAACAAACGAACAGGGAAATATTCTAGGACGATGAAGAAGACGAAGTATCGTCTTCATGCTTTACTTCTAGTGTTCTTGATGAACTGTTTTGAGAGAACTAAAAGGGGCAAGTTAACAGTTGTAGTAATAGTAACAGAACGAGGAGGGTGAAATAAACCGTAAGAGGGGGAGGGGGGGGGCTTCATGAATTGGTAATGCAAGTCCACCAATTATTGGGAATGAAAACGGGCTTGTTCACCTCTTTCTTGTCGTATTACAAAGAAGGCCCCGGCAACAGCCCCGATATAACATATATCGACAGAAACTATGAGCAGGCTTTCCTTATTGATATGTAGCTACCCAACACCCACAACATATCGGTAAAACACCAAGAGAAGGATATATCGATCTCGCACCTCACAAACTTCAGCAACGTGACACCTGGGCCAATAATAATAATATCAGCCACAGCAGGGATGCCGGAAATGACACTTTGAGCAATAGAGTGTCTTCACTTGGATGCCAGGAATATACACAATATGCAGAAGGCAGTCATCTTGTATACATGCCGTATTGTTAGAAGCCACTTGAATCTCCACTAAAGCAACTGCACACTTAGTCATCAATAATAATAATAATAATAATAATAATAATAATAATAATAATAATAATAATAATAATAATAATATTTAATAGATTGGCAAGGTGCAGATCAATAAAGACTCAGCTTCATCTGCCTTAAAAGGAGAACAATGAAGTCAGAACTGGGAGCAGTTGTAGCAGCTGTACAAAATCAGGTGATGAGAACACGAGATTATGATAAACTGGTTCTCAAAATTTTCCAAGATTATAAATACCGGTACTTCATTTGCTACGAACCATTGATCGTTTCATCTCACCTTGACTCATTCTACCACCGACCGAATACTTGAAAAGATACAATAGGGAATGTAGTTACCTCCTCTGGTAGGTCTGTAACACCCTCCAAGTTACAAACTCGTTATTTAAGTGGTAAGAACACTCATGAAAACCGGTGACGTCCAAAAAATCTAAACTGATCGCACGAAAGCGGTAAACAAACAAGATATCGTTACCTGGGATTTGGAAGAAAAAACGTTGGAAGACGTTGCTTGGGCGGGCGATCAAAACTTCGAAACAAAGGAGGCAGAGAAACGTCTTAAATAAAAGAGTTTGGAAATTAAGATCGGACAAACGGGAGGCGTTGAAGCGCATGTCGTCCCGATAGTTGGAAATATTGTGTAAGAACTTGACTGAACTCTCTGGTCATTCAAAGGTCTGGGATGTTCAAGACATTAATTTATTGGGAACAGCCCATATTTTGCGCAAAGTATTGTAGACGCTCCGACAGTCTTTAGATATGCTCCCGATAACGAAAGTTCCTAAGGCCGAAGGGTCGTGGGTTCGAATTCTGCCCGGAGCATGGACGTCTGTGCGTGTCTGTATGTTTGTAATTGCACAACCATTCTTCTTCTTCTTTCATAACTCACCCCCTCAGGGCTAACAACCATGGGATTCAAAAATGAAATGTCGATCCTCAAAAAGTGAGAAATCACACTAACGTACGCCCGGGGAAATATGTCTGGGTCTCGGAAGGTACATTTGCACATTCACTTAGTTTCGTCTTAAGACAACCGATTCGCGAACATTGCCAGAATAATGTTTATGAAAGTTGTGAATTGAAAAACAGCAACAAGAGACGCGTTGCGAGTTGACGCGAAAACGTTTTTGCATTTATGCTTCAACAGCACGATATGTAAGTATATGGTGCAACGAGTTACAATATACAAATACTACATGGACTGGCTAACCCTATGGCTTCAGCGCTGTTGGTGGTCATTCGCAGAACTAAGGGTCACCATGTTTTTTGTTTTTTTTTCAGTCCGAACATGAGTGGTGGCTGGTGGTGCCGTGTGGAACTGTTGCTGTACAGAACCGACGTGTTGTTTGTGTCGAATTTATTTTCTATAGTGTCTTTTTCGTTTAGCTGTAATTAAATTATATTAGTTCGGTTATAATAATATTATTCACTAAAAATATTATTAGTTACGTTAAAATATTAATATTCACAATGTTTATAGAATCTTCGGCACATAACTGTAAAAATAAAAGTAATCAAAGCAAAAAAATAGAATTTATCGAGTTAGTGCTTTTTTAGATTTGATTTCTACAACAGAATTCGATTTATATTTCATAAAATTGAAATAGCACACAAATTTATAATATTGAATAATTGACGAGGAGGCATAGCTTCAATTACTGCAAAAATTGGCTTCAATTGCTGCAAATATTTCAGCCACTCCGATATGTAGTACATTCTAACTCGTAGATTCGGTGGTCTTGCCGAAGCGTTTCACGGCCGGTCGCGATGCCCGCCACCAGCGCTCCACGCGGCCGCCGGCGGAACCCCTCTGCGGCGGCGACGGCGGCCGCCAGGTCGCGCGCAAGGGGTGAGCCGTGGAGAGGGCGCGGCGAGCGGTGCGGTGTTGGGGGGCCTTGGAAATTTCGCCGGCAAATTGAATTAAGAAAGGGGGCCTGGTAGGCGAGTAAGGGTTGTGAACGGTGTCGAGGTGGGGGGGAGGAGAAGAAAGGCGGCAGAGAGCCAACCCTCGCTAGTCTCATGGTAGTGAGTGCGGAGAAGAGCTCAGCACGAAATTTGACCAAAGACAAGGGACGCGTGGTGAGGTGACGCGAAAACGTTTTTGTTACGTCCTTCGACTTTTTGCGACCAGAACTGCTATTTCTAAACTATTTCTAAGCCTCTTCTGCCTGATTTCTTTTTTACATTTTCTTTACACGACTGGGTAATTTTGAATGAAAAATAGTGTCAGAGTTAAAAGAAAGCGTTGAAAACTCTCTGTTCTGAAAAAATGAGTGTACAGTGTAATGGTTCTTATTTTTAATTTAATAAATTAAATTCATGGGCAGAAAAATAAAAATATCCATTTTTATAATTTTTAGGGGTTAATGACTCTTCGTCATACGGCGTAGATTTTAAATATGGCAATTTACTGATTTATTAAATAAGAACTCTGCAGCTTCAAAATAAAAAAAGAAACGTTTTGAATAATAATAACAACAACAGAAAATTTAGACAACAATTTATAATTAAAAAAATACAATATCAAAAGTCCTTTCAACACTTCCACATTCCGCGTGTACTTCAAGACGTCAAACTTGTATTATTGTTTGATGGGCATTATTTACAAAAAATTAATGTCATTTATCATAAAACATGAAAGGTGAAAGTAACTAATTGATTGTATGTTCTACACAAAAGTTGTATGTTGAATGTGCAAATGTTAATCCAAGAATATTGTACTTTAAAAGGAATAAAATATTATACTTGTTACATAATACTTATGTGATTTAAAGAACTAATATCTATAGAAAACGGTGAGTAATATTTATTGATAAATATATTACAAACACAACTTTAGCCTGAACTCCGAAACGCCTACACCTCTTCTGTACTTTGAACATCTGCTATCTTTCAAAAGTCGAAACGAAAAAAAATATTCTTCTTACTCCTACTCCGAGACGGAAAAAATATTTATATCCTTCCCCATATGGGCAAACTAGTCAAATACGTTGTATGAACTTATTTCCGAATTCGTTATATCATATTTCATACGGTTTTAACGATTTTAAAATTTAGTTACCAAAATTGGTTCACATTAAACATTGAAGAATCACAGAAATCTGAATATTTAGCTGTAATAGTTATATAAAAAGAGCACGATTCGTATGTCATGATAAAATAGAAAGCGAGTAACTGTCAGCCGCACGTAACTTTTTGCATCTTCTCGTCAAGCGCACTGTTCATTTTTAATTGATTGATTTAGCGATTGATTTAATTGATTGTTAGCAATACCAGGCGCACCAACTGCTAAGGTCATTAGTCCCGAAAGTGCAGTGCATGTTTTTCCGCGGGAGGTGGCGGTGATCTTCCCCCGACAGATGGTGAAATCTGCCGATCTACCTTGCTAGATGGGTTTTTCCCAACCAGATATCTCCCATCAGCAGGACATTACCGGGTCGAACACTCAGCTTCGAACAGGTCTCCCGGTATGTGGTGGAGTAGTACTTTTTAGTGCAGGTGTGTTTAAGTCAGGGACGAGGATAGGACCAGGAAAGAAGGCGCGCGGTTCGTGACCCGTTTGTTTGTGTATTGCTCCGGAATTCGCCCGGTGTTGATGGGAGAAACCGCGTAAAACTAACGACTAGAGTAGCTGGCCTCAAGAATTCTCAAACAGACAGCATCTGAACTCAACCGAGCTACTTAGCTACTTAGCCACCGTCGGGAATCGAACATAAGACCTCCCGCTCAGAGGCTCTGCAGTGACATCAGTTCATATCCCGAGCTACCTCTCCTAGTATCTTTCATAGTTACAGATCCGACGGCTACATCATCTTTTTCATTGTGCATTTTCTCTTTATTTCAGTGCATATTGCGAGAAGACATTTCTAATGGTCTGCCTGCGCCTTTCGGTTTCAACCAGTATACCTGTCTCAGAGCTTCAATTCGTGTAGGTATCTAGCAGCAAACCGACTTAAGTCGGCGCCTCATCTCGCCATCTTCCTGGGGAAGATCTACGTCACATCTCGCGATAAAAAATACACTGCACTTGCGACAATAGTGACCTTAGCCGTAACGCGCTCGGGCCCACTAATCAATCAATCAACCAACCAACCAACCTTCGATTGCTCACCAAACACACTTAGGTAACTGGCTTCGGTGACTTATATGACATCAAATGAGGTCACTGCGGTGTATGTCCGATATATTTAAGGCCACAAACAAAAAATTTCATTTCGTATGTATTAACTTGTATGAATTCGAATGAAAATCAAATTCGGATTACACGGAATTTTATTTTATACAATTCGACGGGGTAACATTACTCGTACAAAGCGTAGAAACTAAGATTATTTGTATTTCTGGAACTTCAAACCCGTTAGTATTCGTAGAATACAATGTGCAGAACAAATGTTGTAAGAATGGTTTTCAAATATTATAAAGCTATTCAAATTAAAAGGCATAGGAACAAAGCAATTTGCAAAAAACCATTTCCAGAACCTTTGACTTCAAATATATTCCAAAGCTAATGTAATGTCGTTCCGAACTTTTCTTATCTTTTAAGAAACGTCAAGAAAAGGTCTCGGTAAAATTCAGGTAAAGGGGATTTTTCTCTACAGATGATACCTAAGTTGACTGCATAAATAAAGGAATAGGATAAATCCTTAGGAAATGATTCATGAGATCGACGCTGGGTAAATCTAATTATATATACACATTTTTAAAACTACCTTTAACGATACATTTTCACGAAATCCAGTTCCCGTGGTTAGACAATCCACGCAACTGCTGTGTACCCACGATTCATTTTTAAAAGAACTTGCTTAGAACAAATAAAATGAAAGTACTGTGCTTATTTAGTAGTGCGGGCCGGTGCCACCTCACTAAACTTGTTTCAAGTAACAATAACTACTTTCCTCTTAGTTTGGCAATACGCCAACAGATAGCGAGATGCGTCAAGGACACTGCGCCGTGATCAGCCATGAATGCAATCCGCAGTGCACCAGTGTATTATATTTCAAGGTGTAACATAGATGTAAAGGGGCACTGAAAAAATGTTTCCTTTCAATTTATTCCTACATCTCAGCATGTTAATAACTTGGACACAACTCAATAGCATAAGGGAAATTGTCTAGCTGGGAAAACTTCTGAGAACTGCCACCGTTTAAAATTTATTAACTGTTTAAATAAAGTTCGAAATGTTGGGTTGTAAACGTGTGAACAATTAAAATTAATTCAACAGTATTCCAATCCCATAACTAAACTATCAAGGTCAATTTGATGTCATAGAGTTTTGACCACTCGTTTTAAAGTGCTTTACTTTTCGTATACGTTATAAAAAAAAGGTTGGTATATAATAGTGCTAAAAATGTAGATGTTTTTGATTCCGATAAAGCTGTGTTCTGGAAGTACAAATTATATTCGATTACATCTCACAAAACAAAAAGCTACAGAAAAGTCACAACATTATATTACTAAATAAGCCCAATACGTAAAATTGCATACCTAAAACTAGTTATTCGTGCACCAAAGGCGTGATAAGAATTTTAATGATCGAGGGGCGACAAAATGACCGAGGAACTGTGGCCCTAGTGACTTCTGTCGCCTGTGATAATTAGAATCAGTTAACACCAGTGGTGCATAGATGATTTTATTTTTTACTTAATTTTAATTATGCAAATTTACTTATTTACTAATTTACTAGTTGTTAACATAACTTGGTTTGCAATTTCATAATGCCATACCCATAATTCCCTTTCATAATTGCGTCTCGTAATTCCATCTCCTAACTCCCTTCGTAAGAGAACATGTAGCAACATTACTCTATTTTCATATTTCCCTCATCGCCACGATCCTCTCAATCCATGTACGTTATGCAGCGAATATCAAGTTCCGTATCGAAGACAATAACGAGCGATAACATATCGGTGAAAAATAAATGGTGTTTCATGTCTTTCAATACTTATTATTCGAGACTTATGCTATGAGAGGTTTACAAATTCTGGAACAATAGCCACTACTTAATATGAACATAATTAATCAAATAGTGGGCTGTATAAGAAAATGTTGCCATTTGCTATAACCAATACATGTAATACATAACCGCTATAACCAATACATAGGTGTATTTTTTTTTTAAAGTTTACGTAAGAGTGACACTTTTGCTTCACTTTGTGTATATAATCACGAAGTGACATTACTGTTGAAAACTCTTATTACCCTGCTTCGGTGGTATAATGTATCGTTAGGGTATCTGTTTTACCCAAGATTTCGGATATAAACCTGATCAAATGAGTGGATTAATTAAGGGCGAAATAATTCTTTGCCTTCCTTCGGAGGGAAAGTACAGCTAGCTGTCTCACGTAGTAGAATTACTGCATGTAAAAGATCCTCAAGCCTAAAAGAATTCTCAGCTAAAATCAAATAGTCTGTTTCGTCGCCCGAGATGTTAAAAGAAGCGTAGCAAAATGTACGAGGTCAGACAGAAAAGCTGGCTCCCAATTGCCTCACGTCAAATAAGACTAACTAATTAACACATGGATTTCCTATTTGTAAACACACTGATATTTAACCTATTTTTACTTGGCGAACTACAATCTCACAACCTGGACAACGCCAAATGATGAATATTTCTAAAGATAGATTGTAACTCTCACCTATAAACAACGTTTTGCAGTTGGTCCTGAATGAAATCTTTATAAAAATATAGGGAATATGCGTATGCGTGCCTCACATAGACACAAAAACTACTCAACCTATACAGCTGAAAACTTGTTTGTTTTTATTACACATTTTGTAATTTATTACACTTTGTTATGATTAGTAATGATAGTGTTTGAAGAGTTATTTGAATCAAATGGGACATGTGGGGTCGTTGTTTATGAGCATTTATTCGATTGTGACGACTCAAGCACTCCTGAACTCTACGCAAAGCGCCACATAGTCAAGGATTAACTACGCCTTCACTGCGTACAAGTATTCTGGCTTGCGATTGTGAAATATCGGCCGGAATTATTACTCGAATGAAAGTAAATGAAATGTCTCTAAGGTTGTGTCGTAGTGAATGCTTTCCCAAATGTAAGAAAGACCGTTTTAACAATAGGATACTTGACAACCCAGAACCAAGACCAATCCAAACCAAACCAGGACATAGAACAAATCCATACCTGCGAGAACGTCATCTGTTAATATTTTTGCACAGCGTAAACGTGCAATAGCGTAAAACATTATTAACAAGTAGTGTGTGATGTGTTCAGAATGCAGATTGATTGTACAGATTACAATTTTGCTTAAGAAAAGGTTTTAATTTTTATTGATTGTTAAGAAACTGTGATTTGATTTACTTGTTATTGCTGTCACCTTCATTAAACAAAAGTAAAAATCTGTAATATGGTCTCTTAGATAGTGGGAGCAACTTGAGCAACAGTTATGTGGTGCACAGCACTTACCCTCATCTACCTTTCAAAATACAACTCGTACTGACGATTGGAGAATGGGGATTTCTTTGAGACTTAGTCGAAAATTTTACATCCCACACAATAGAAAACGTTTGGTTATTTAACATACTTCGTTGAGTACAAGACATGGTAATAGGTACAAAGAATTCTCATCACGTTAGCGGATTTACACATTTCATGAATTGATACTGTGTGATCTCACTATCGATTGACTGATGAATCTACAACATCTTTTTTCCTACCTCAAGTGCTTATTTCACCCTCCCCTCTCTAATCCCAACACTAGGCAAAAAAATTCCTAAAATAACATAATGTGATAAGCGCCGCGACAACATTAAATAACGCAGAGGAGCGCAGATTAAATTTACATCTCCAGAAGAAAATTTAAGTGATAGCGAACTATGGTTTTCACCATTGTCATCAGGGCAGAGATATTTGAGTCATAGGGGCAGGGGGACAAAATTCTAGAATGGTTTGCAGTGGAAATGAAGGAAATCGTGAATGAGGTTCATTTTCTGTATTCTGAACGCGACCTCTCTCCACGTGAACAACAGCACACTGCTACAAACCAAGATCCATTCAAATAGAACTCGTAAAGCTTTCAACGAGGTCAGCATCCGGGGAAGTGGTTCTGGCCCTTTAGCACACAGCTTGAGTTCATCCATATATAAGTGGTGGGAAATGATATTCTTGGTATTTTTCAAAGCATATTAATAGCCGGAGTATTTTAAAGCATATCCATAGCCGGAGTCATTTTTACTCAAAGGGTTCAATGCTAGGCAAAAGCAGAGCGGGCTTAGGCAATCTCATTGGGGCATGCCTCTACAAATTCGCAAAAAATCTGTCTGGTATTTCAATTTCCCTCTCATGATATGCAGTGTTGTTCGCCAACTGTTCGTGCACGTTGTAAGAAATTTAAGGATAGAGGGGTAAAGCTTGTAAAGTTGAAGGGTTCACTGCAACTTAGAATTAGGAATGGGATCAAATGCCTTTCGAAAATCAATCCAGCACACTGAAAAAGTATGTCAGTGCTTTCTTGATTACATGCTTGGATAAAATTTTATCTATTATGAATAATGCTTTGCAACCTCGAGATCTTTTCCTACAGCCAACCTGTTCTGGAAAAACAGCTCATCTTCTTTTAGATAATCATCAAGTTTGATGGCAATAATGGAAGTGAGAATTTCATTAATTGCAGGTAGACATATAGTAGTTCTATAACTCTGGGAGCAAGACGTATTTCCACATTTCGGTAACATGTATCTCAGATCGAAGGTACATAATTCTGGCAGCGTAGATATTCCTTGCAAAATGTTTTGAAATTGACTCCATAATATACGAGGAGTGCATATCACGTATTTCCACAAAAAATATATGATTTCATCTACTCCTGGAGCTTTCCAATTGTGGATTCTCTTTAGAGATCTTTTTACATTCTCTGTTGAAATCGCAACAACATTTCACTTCCGGGATAATGTGACAAGCCTCCTCTTCCTGCTAGTACAATTCATCAAAATGTTGCTTTGAGATGGAAAAAATATCTGAGAAAAAAAGTCCGTCATATCAGAACCACTTTGGGAGTCCATGTCATTGTCATTGGTGCCTCTCTCTCTAGATACCTATAAAAGCCTTTTTTGGTTGTTAGAGAATGGGGATTTTTTTCTTGGGTCGCGTGGATTCATTGTACCTTCTTATTCTTTCAGTAAATCTCTCATCTTCAACCTCGTGTCTACTTTCCAAACCTTTTCGTATTTTATTATTATTATTATTATTATTATTATTATTATTATTATTATTATAGAGTACAGATGGATCTTCTGAAAAACCATTTACTGGATGGCGTGATTTACGTGCCATCCGAATAGTTGACGACTGCCGACTGGCTCTGAACGGACTGTTGCGCGCCCCCTACCCACCTCCCGTTTATCGAATCAGAGCTCGCAGTTTCCTTCGCTACCGCTCGCCGCAGCACTGTCGACGCCAGAGAGCGCGCGCTCGCTCACGGCGCTCCGCAGCGCTGTCTGGCACCAAATGCGACAAATCGCGTTTCCGGCCTAATATGCCCTGTGCACACACCACCTCTGCCTCCGCCACCGCCACCGCCGTCGCCGCCGCGTTTCGAATATTGCATCAATTCAGAGACCTCTGGAATTATTTCGACAAATTAATTGATTTCATTTATACATCGCGCCGCTCCGGCGTAATGGGTGCTTGGGATTTGATTATTGTAGTCGACGCCTCCCGATTTGTGACTTCCGGCCCGCACGCGGTAACCGTCTGCGATTTTGTAGTTTCCTGCTTAGGCGGGTACGTGACGCAGGGTTGCCGGATTTCCGCCGTGATTTTTTTTTTGTTACGTATTTAAATTACAAATGCGAACAATTTTATCAATTCTGTAAAATATAGTGTATTCCGATAAAAATTGACGAACAATTTTGCTCTTTTCATTTTAAATTGCTTATTAAAGTTATTTCCAAAAGAACAGCAATGGAGACATTGGGGAAAATGCTAGAATTATTTGCAAAGAAATTGAAGGAATTAAAAATTTAGACCTACATGTACTGAGCAATACATTACAATTATTTTCTCGGTATTGGTGTTAAACTATCTTCAGTTTTTGAAGTATGGCAAGGTCATATATCACTTATGAAACTACAAAATGTCGTGACCCACAAGATCTAAATTTTACAGGAGAACTAAGAAACTAGATAATTTCTTAGAGTTTTAAGTTAGACTTTGGGTTTGAACGTATTTTATGTCGTTAGTTCCATTCTTTATCATTAATAAGAATATAATTTAACACTTTTTAACTGTGTTAAAGTTATGTAAAGTTATGTTACATTTAGCAGGAATATCACAAATTATATGTATGATTGATATTATAAAATTAAGCAGGAGAATATTTTCTTTAGAATATGAAATTTTATAAGACGAGTATTATTAGATATGAACCTATTGATGTCAAAACTAGAATTTCATCAATTATGTGGGTTACGACATTTTTCAATTTATTGAGCGATGCATCTTCATACTTTTCTTCACTTTCACTCCTTTCCCAGGAGTACTATTATGATTATTCCCAAGACCTTTTTTTGAAAAACTGTGATATTCGATATTTATGATGTTGCTCCGATTGTACAACTGTTATTTACATCGACACACACCGAAGTAATGTTGAAAAGTGTCTGAGCAGGTGTGATCGTACGGTTAATTGAATGTTAGTGATTCCGGGTACTTCCAACTATCAGGGATATTAGTCCCATAAGTGTAGTGCCTGTTTTTGCTCGGGGGGCGGCTGTGGTCTTCCCCCGCTGTGTGGCGAGATCCGGCGCCGACCTACCGTCGGCTAGCGGGGTTTTCCTCGACCAGGTATCTCCCACCAGCGGGGCACTCCCTCCTCTCCCAGCCGGGACACGGTCTAAGCTCCCGACCAGTCTTTCGGCATGTGTGGTAGTGTAGTGCATGTAAGAGTAATTGAGCGTAAGGAGTAAGATAGGACATGGAATGGGAAGGAAACATTGCGCGCGGTTCGTGGCCCGTTTGTTAGAGTACTGCTCCGGCATTTGCCTGGTGTCGATCAGAAAAAACACAGAAAAGTATCGATCAGAGCAACCTGCCACTAGAATTCTCCTAGAGAGAGCAGATGAATCCGACACAACTAGCGTCGAAAAGTCCACCGAGACTCGAACCCATGGACCTCCCGAACAGAGGCACTGCAGTATTATCAGTTGAAGCCCTGAGCCAACTCTACCTGTTGGACTGTAAGAGGACATCTGAGTTTCCGCGAAGCGCTTACGCCTGGTGACGGTTTCGAAGGATTTCGAAAACACCTGGTTGGCTTTGATAATTTCGTCTTTCGACGCTCATTTTGAAGGGTGAAACTACCAATTAAGGCTACGAAAGATTCAAATACGTTTCAATCCTTTGAAAAGAAACCTCCTACCAAGACAAAGAGGAAAACATCTACGCTGGGGATTTGCAGTTGACGCTTTCCCATTTGTTTGGGACTATATTACTGAGAGTTAGTGTAAAATATTAGTTGTATGTTACTTTTCTCTGCACAAATTTTCAATACATGGCAGTAAATGTTATATTCGATCAATTATCTACCTATTTACCTTTATTCTTAGTCTTTCATCATAATGTATTTCTTGTTAAGTTTAGGTTATTTAGCTGATGGCAGTAGAGAGGTAAATGTAGATTTAAGACGCAATGAAAAACAGTTAAATTTGGAACGACCAAATATCGTTGTGTCCACTGCCTGCAGAGGAAACTTTTATACCCATTAACAACAATAATAATAATAATAATAATAATAATAATAATAATAATAATAATAATAATAATAATAATAATACAACACGGATATAAAAGGAAATTTTCGACCACGTAACACAGTAATAAGGACAGTTTCGACCACATGTGCTCTGAAAACAGATATTAAAAAATTGTCATTAGATCATTAATACTAATTCCTAATCTACATGCAAACCCGCGTAAATTATGAAGTTCAGAAATAATCATTATATAAACAACTGTACAAATGCAATTTTATTATACGAGTCAAAAGATTTAGCGCCTAAGGTGACCATGCAAACAATGTGTTTAAAATTTCAGGAAGTTTAATATACTTTTATTTTAAAATTTGTAAGAAAAGATTAATAATTCTGTCCTCTTTAGACATAAATGCAATCAACATTGGATTTGTACGATTGAGATAGAGGATGGGAGAAGGCAATGAAGTCATACAAAAGTGAGTTTTGCCCTGTGCGTATCGTGAACCTTAACTTCATGTAAACGCAGTGAGTAGAATCTCTGATTTGTAAGCGATCTTAGAAAAAAGTATTTTTCAATAGCTTTGCTAACAGCTCATCAACAATCTCTTGCATTTAGAATAACAGAATAAACATATTTGGATTCCCGTTCGCATTAATTGCATTTCGGATCAATTATGTATTTCGTATTTCCGTTCGCATCAATTATTATGGTCACTAAATAAGCCCCGTAAATGTAGTGCGTTTTTATTATTACTAGTTGTGGTCGTGCTGTTGATGTTTTTCCTCGATCGATAGTGTGATCCGGCACCGACCTAAACGTTGGCTTGGGAGAGATTTTACCTACGAAGTTATCTCCCACTAGTGTAGCATTGTCACAGCCGGAACAAGATATAATCTCTCGACGTTTTCCGACGTATGTGGTTGGGCATAACTGGAAATGATACGAGAAGGAAGAGGAAGGAAAGATAGTGCGCAGACCGTGGCCCGTTTGTTAGAGTACTTCTCCGGCATTCACCTGGTATTGGTGGAGACACCACGCAAAACTATCGATCCGAACAGTCAGCCATTAGAAAGCTCCCCAGACAGTGGTACATCCTAGCTATCTATTTAATATCCAAATTTCAGCCACCTTCGGGTCTCGAACCGAAAAGAATTCGATTTCACAAATTTGGATCCTGCTACAATCCCCCTGCCCCTCACTCCATGTACTGAGAAAGGCCACCGGCTGGTGTTGCTCAACTGGTGCCTCTGACTGGTTCACTTTCTGTGCGCTATCCTTCTTTTCTAACTTATCCTCTCCCCGTATAAGCACGCACTGACACTTACATGCTCTACACTGTCGAGCACGTGAGAGAACAGTCACGAGCTCAGTGCTTGTCCAGGTTGGGACAGTGCCCCGCTGATGGGAGATACCTGGTTGGAGGAAAACCCCGCCAGCCTAGTTGTAGGTTGGTGTGGGATCTCAGGATCCAAAGCGGGAAAATGCTACCTTTTCCTGTGATGAAACGTGCCCTGTCCTTTCGGCATTTCAAATCTCAGCCCTCTTCTCCGGAAGCAGGCAATTATCAATTAATCTATCCGCAACGTCTTATTAGAAATATCTAAGCAGAACAGATTAGCAGTGTTTTACTACTTTAATATAAATATATAATAAAATTGCATTTTAGTGCATTGTGCCTCTCATCAATAGACAACTCGTGGCTCAGCGAATGGCACTTGCGTTTCACCAATTAGGTCCGGCTTCGATTCCCGGACATTCACATGTGATATTGTGAAGTTAGTGCCGATAAAACGAGTTGCCTTCTTCTAAGGAGATAGTCCAATATAAAGTGATCTAAACCATACCACAGTCCTCATTCCTTCCCAGTTCAAAAACCAAGGCTGGCATCCATCTGCTTTGAATATTCTCTTACGGGGATCACCAACAATTGCGGATGGAACACGATATTACTATACTACTTCCTATCATAATAAAAGTATGTTTTTATGACCAAAAATAAATGTTTTTACAATAATCTCGTGTTAGTTTAACGAAGTAGTACATCATTCATTGGCATTCACGGCAAAGCGCGATGGCGTTTTTCAACCCCTCAAAACTCCCATAGA
>BOPP01000311.1:599044-615057 GCA_017312745.1 Gryllus bimaculatus
GGAAAATGACACTTTGAGCAATAGAAGTTCTTCACTTGGATGCCCAAGGAATATACACAATATGCAGAAGGCAGTCATCTTGTATACATGCCGTTATTGTTAGAAGCCACCTGAATCTCCAGCTAAAACGCAACTGCACACTAGTCATTAACCCAATTAGTTTTAAAATGTTGCAATATCGTTCTTATAATGACAATAGGCGAAGTTTTTGAAAATGAAATTTTAGTTTCACTGAATATCAAAGTAATAACATTAATAGGAAAAACATTGTTGTTAGTCACTTATCGACTTGTTTTTCATCAAATTTGTATAGAAAAGTAATACGAAACTGTGTTTGCCGAAGTAAAAGAAACATAGTACTGGAACTAATATATTTACCATTATTTTTAAAAGCGTCGCATCGTCAACATTCTGAATATTTGCGTTAATGACTTGTCCAAAATGAGTAAATAATAAATAATAATAATAATAATCAAATAATAATAATAATAAGTAATAATAATAAATATCTAATAGATGGCCAGCAGATCAATAAAGACCCATCATGTTTATCTGGCTTAAAAGTAGAAGAATGAATTCAGAATTGGGAGGCATTTGTAGTACTGTACAATCAGTAATGAGAACACGCAAGATTATGATCAACGTTCTCAAAATTTCAAGATTATAAATACCGGTACTTCATTTGCTACGAACCATGATCGTTTCATCTCACCTTGACGTCATTCTACCACCGACCGAATACTATGAAAAGCATACAATAGTGGGAAATGTAGTTACCTCCTCTGGTAGGTCTGGTAACACCCTCCAAGTTAAAACTCGTTATTTACAGTGGTAAGAACACACTCCATCAAAACCGGTGACGTCCCAAAAATATCTAAACTGCATCGCACGAAAGCGGTAAACAAACAAGATAAATGTACCTGGGATTTGAAGCAAAAACGTTGGAAGACGTTTGCTTGGCGGGCGATCAAAACTTCGAACAAAGGAGGCCAGAGAAACGTCTTAAATAAAAAGAGTTTGGAAATTAAGATCGGACAAACGGGAGGCGTTTGGAAGCGCATGTCGTCCGATAGTTTGGAAATATTGTTGTAAGAACTTGTGAACTCCTCTGCGTCATTCAAAGGTCTGGGATGTCAAGACATTAAGTTTATTGGGAACAGCCCATATTTTGTGCGCAAAGTATTGTAGACGCTCGACAGTCTTTAGATATGCTCCCGATAAACGAAGTTCCTAGGCGAAGGGTCGTGGGTTCGAATTCCTGGCCCGGAGCATGGACGTCTGTGCGTGTCTGTATGTTCGTAATTGGCACAACCATTCTTCTTCTTCTTCTTCTTCTTTTCTTCTTCTTCTTCTTCTTCTTCTTCTTCTTCTTCTTCTTCTTCTTTCTTCTTCTTCTTCTTCTTCCTGTCTTCTTCTTCTTCTTCTTCTTCTTCTTCTTCTTCTTCTTCTTCTTCTTCTTCTTCTTTCTTCATCATCATCATTTCATAACTCACCTCCTCGGGCAACAACCATATGGGATTCAAAAATGAAATGTCGATCGCTCAAAAAGTGAGAAATCACACTAACGTACGCCGGGGGAAAATATGTCTGGTTCTCGAGTACATTTGCACATTCAACTTAGTTTCGTCTTAAGACAAACCGATTCGCGAACATTGCAGAATAATGTTTATGAATGTTAGTGAATTTAAAAACAGCAACAAGAGACGCGTTGCGAAGTTGACGCGAAAAAAAAAAAACCGTTTTTTTGCACGTAGTTCAACAGCACGATATGTAGTATATGGTGCAACGAGTTACAATATACAAATACTACATGGACTGGCTAACCCTATGGCTTCAGCGCTGTTTGGTTGGTCATTCGCAGAACTAAGGGTCACCATGTTTGTTTGTTTTTTTCAGTCCGAACCATGAGTGGTGGCTGGTGGTGCCGTGTGCGAACTGTTGCTCGTACAGAACCGCGTGTTGTTTGTGATCGAATTTTATTTTCTATAGTGTCTTTTTCGTTTTAGCTGCTAATTAAATTATATTAATTAGTTCGGTTATAATAATATTAATTCACTAAAAATATTATTAGTTACGTTAAAATATTAAGGATTCACAATGTTTCATAGATCTTCGCACATAAACTGTAAAAATAAAGTAATCAAAGCACAAAAATAGAATTTATCGAGTTATAGTGCTTTTTTAGATTTGATTTCTACAACCAGACTTCGAATTTATATTCATAAAATTGAAATAGCACAGCAATTTATAATATTGAATAATTGACGAGGGGCATTAGCTTCAATTACTGCCAAAAATTGGCTTCAATTTGCTGCAAAATATTGGGGCGCTTCAAACCACTCCGATATGTAGTACTAGTTCTAACTCGTAGATTCGGTGGTCTTTGCCGAAGCGTTCACGCCCGGCTCCGCATGCCCGCCACCAGCGCTCCCGCGGCCCCGGCGAACCCCTCTAGCGGCGGCGACGGCGCGCCGCCAGTCGCGCGCGAGGGTGGCCGTGGAGAGGCGCGGCGAGCGGTGCGTGTTGGGGGGCCTTGAAATTTCGCGGAAATTGAAATTTTAAGAAAGGGGGCCTGGTAGGCGAGTAAGGGTTGTGACGAAGCGTGGAATGGAGGGGGGAGAGAAGAAAGGCTACGGCAGAGAAGCCAACCCTCGTAGTCTCCATGGTAGTGAGTGCGGAGAAGAAGCTCAGCAGCGAAATTTGACCATAAAGCAAGGGACGCGTGGTGAGGTGACGCCGAAAACGTTTTGTTACGTCCTTCGAATTTTGCGACGACAACAACTGCTATTCTAAGCTATTTCTAAGCCTCTGTCTGCCTGATTTCTTTTTTTACATTTTCTTGTACACGACTGGTAATTTGAATGAAAAATGTGTCAGAGTTAAAAAAGAAAGCGTTGAAAACTCTCTGCTTCTTGAAAAAAATGGTTGTTTACAGTGTTAAGGTTCTTATTTTTAATTTAATAAATTAAATTCGTATGGGCAGAAAAATAAAAATTATCCATTTTTTTATAATTTTTGGAGTTAATGACCTCTCCGTCATACGCGTAGAGATTTTAAAACCCTGGCAATTTAACTGATTCATTAAATATGAACTCTGAGCTTCAAAATAAAAAAAGAAACGTTTTGATAATAATAACAACAGAAAACTATTAGACAACAATTTCTAATTAAAAAATACAAATCAAAAGTCCTTTCAACACTTCCACATTCCGCGATGGTACCTTCAAGACGTCAACTTGTATTAATTGTTTGATGGGATTAATTTACAAAAATTAATGTCATTATCATACCATGAAAAGGTGAAAGTAACTAAATTGACTTGTATGTTTTTCTACAAACAAATGGTTGTTTGGAATGTGCAAATGTTAATCCAAGAATATTGTACTTAAAAGGAATTAAAATATTATACTTGTTACATAATACTTATGTGATTTAAAGAACTTAATACTATAGCAAAACGTGAGTAATATTTAATTGATAAATATATTACAAACACAACTTAAACCTGAACTCCGAAAACGGCCCTACACCTCTTCTGTAGCCCAACTAGTTATCTTCGGCTATCTTTTCAAACAAGTCGAAACTGAAGAAAAAATATTCTTCTTACTCCTACTCCGAGACGGAAAAAATATTTATATCCTTCCCCATAATGGGCAAACTAGTCAAATACGGTTGTATGAACTTATTTCAATTCGTTATAATCAATTTCATACGGGTTTAAACGAATTTTAAAATGTAGTTAGCCAAAATTTGGTTCACATTAAACATGAAGAAATCACAGAAATCTGATAGTTAGCAGCAATAGTTATATAAAAAGAGCACGAATGGTACGTTTGGCGTGATTAAATGAAGCGAATAAACTCTCAGACCACGTACGTTTTGAACCTTCTCCCCAAGAGAGCACTTTTCATTTTTAATTGTTGATTTAGCAATTGATTTAATTTGATTGTTAGCAATACAGGCGACCAACTGCTTAAGGTCATTAGTCCGGAAAGTGCAGTTGCCATGTTTTTCACGGACGGTGGCGCTGCATCTTCCCCCGATAGGATGTGCAAATCTGCCGATCTACCTTCGCCTAGAGGGATTTTCCCAACCAGATATCTCCCATCAGCAGGACTTACCGCGCGTCGAACACTCAGCTTCGAACAGGTCTCCCAGGTATGTGGTGGGGTAGTAATTTTTAGTGCAGGTGTGTTTTAAGTCAAGGGACGAGGATAGGACCAGGAAAGAAGGCGCGCGGTTCGTGACCGTTTGTTTGGTGAATGATTCCGGCATTCGCCCGGTGTTGATGGAGAAACCGCGTAAAACTTCGACTAGAGTAGCTGCCTCAGAATTCTAAACAGACAGCATCTGAACTCAACGAGCTACTTAGCTTACTTAGGCACCGTCGGAATCGAACATAAGAACCTCCCGCTCAGAGGCTCTGCAGTGACATCAGTTCATATCCTAGGCTCCTAACTCCCACAGCACCATCATAGTTACAGATCCGACAGCTACGCATTCATCTTTTTTCATTGTGCATTTCTCTTTATAGTCAGTGCCACATTGCGAGAAGACCATTTCTAATGTTTCCTGCGCTTTCGGTTTCATCCAGTAACGTGTCTCAAGCTTCAATTCGTGTACGTATATAGCAGCAAACCGACTTAAAGTCGGCGCCTAATCTCACCATCTTCCTGGGAGATCTACGTTCACATTCGGATTAAAAAATACACATTGCACTGCGACAATAGTGACCTTACCGTAACGCGCTCGGGCCCACTAATCAATCAATCAACCACCAAACCAACCTTCGATTGCTCACCAAACACACTTAGGTAAACTGTTTGGTGACTTATATTGACACAATGAGGTCACTGCCGTGTATGTCCGATATATTTAAGGGGCCACAAACAAAAAAATTCATTTCGTATGCATGAACTTGTTGAATTCGAATGAAAATCAAAATTCGATTACATCGGAATTTATTTTATACAATTCGACGTGTAAACATTACTCGTAACAAAGCGTAGAAACTAAGCATTATTGTATTTCTGAACTTCAAAACCCGTTAGTAAATTCGTTAAAATACAATGTGGCAAACAAATGTTGCTAAGAATGGTTTTTCAAAATATATAAAGCATTCAATATTATAAGGCATTAGGAACAAAGCAATTGCAAAAAAGCATATTCCAAACCTTTGATTCAAAATTATATTCAAACTAATGTAATGTGTTCCGAACTTTTCTTACTTTAAGAACGTCAATGAAAAGGTCTCGTTAAAATTCAGGTAAAGGGATTTTTTCTCTACAGATGATACCTAAAGTTGACTGCATAAATAAAGAAATAGGATAAATTCCTTAGGAAATATTCATGAGCATCGAGCTGGTAAATCTAAATTATATATACAATTTTAAACTACTTTTATCGATACATTTTCACGAAATCCAGTTCCCGTGGCTTAGACAATCCACGAACTGCTGTGTACCCGCGCATTCATTTTTAAAAGAACTTGCTTAAACAAATTAAAATGAAAGTTACTGGGCTTATTTAGAAGTTGCGGGCCGGTGCCACCTCACTAAACTTGTTTCAGGTAACAATAACTACTTTCATCTTAGTTTGGCAATACGCCAACAGATAGCGAGATGCGTCAAGGACACTGGCGCACGTGATCAGTCATGAATGCAATCCGCAGTATTGCACCAGTGTATGTATATTTCAAGGGGGTAACATAGATGTAACAGGGGGCACTCGAAAAATGTTTTCCTATTCAATTATTCCTCATCTCAGCATGTTAATAACTGGACACAATCAATAGTATAAGGGAAATTGTCTAGCTGGGAAAACTTCTGAGACTGCCCCGTTTTAAAAATTTATTAAATGTTTAAATAAGGTTCGAAATGTGGGTTGTAAATGTGAACAATTAAAATTAATTCAACAGTATTTCCAAATCCATAAACTAAACTATCAGGTCAATTTGATGTCATAGAGTTTTGGACCACTCGTTTTTAAAGTACTTTTTACCTTTTTCGTATATGTTATAAAAAAAAGTGTTATATAATAGTGCTAAAAAATGTAGATGTTTTTGATTCCGATAAGCTGTGTTCTTGGAAGTACAATTATATTCGATTACATCCCACAAAAACAAAAGCTACAGAAAGTCACAACATTTATTACTAAATAAGCCCAATACGTAAAATTGCATACCTAAAACTAGTTATTCGTGGCACAAAGCATGATAAGAATTTTTAATATCGAGGGGCGATACAAACTGACCGAGGAACTTTGGCCCTAGTGACTTTCTGTCGCCTGTGATAATTAGAATCAGTTAACAACCGTGCGTACATGCATGATTTTATTTTTTACTTAATTTTAATGATGCAAATTTACTTATTTACTACTCACTAAGTTGTTAACATAACTTGCGTTTGCAATTTCATAATTCCACCCCCGCCCCCCCCCCCCCCCCTCATAATCCCTGGCAATATTGCGTCTCGTAATTCCATCTCCTAACCTCTCTCCGTAAGAGAACAGTGTAGGCAACATTATCAATTTTCATATTTCCCTCATCGCCACGGATCCTCTCAATCCAGGACGTTATGCAATGCGAATATCAAGTTCGTATCGAAGACAATAACGAGCGGATACATATTGGTGAAAATAAATGGTGTTTCATGCTCTTTCAATAGCTTATTTTCGGAGACTTATGCTATGAGAGGTTTTACAAATCTGGAACAATAGCACTACTTAATATGAAATAATTAATCAGAATAGTGGTCTGTATAAGAAAATGTTGCCCATTTCTATAACCAATACATGTAATACATAATCCGCTAATAACCAAAACAAGGTGTATAATTTTTTTTTTTTCAGTTTTACGTAAGAGGGACACTTTTGCCGTTCACTTTGTGTATATTAAATCACGAAAGTGACATTACTGTTGAAAACTTCTTATTACCTGCTTCGGTGGTAATAATGTATCTTAGGGTATCTGTTTTACCCAAGATTTCGAATTAAACCTGATCAAAGCAGTGGATTAAATTAAGGGCGAAATAATTCTTTGCCTTCCTTCGGAGGGAAAGTACAGCTAGCTGTCTCACGTAGTAGAATTACTGCATGTAAAAAGATCCTCAAGCCTAAAAGAATTCCTCAGCTAAAATCAAATAGTCTGTTTCGTCGCCCGAGATGTAAAAGAGCGTAGCAAAATGTTACGAGGTCAGACAGAAAACTGGCTGCCAATTGCCTCACGTCAAATAAGACATTAACTAATTTTTTAACACATGGATTTCCTATTTGTAAACACACTGATATTTAACCTATTTTTACTTGGCGAACTACAATCGTCACAACCTGGACAACGGCCAAATGATGATATTTCTAAGACTAGATTGTAACTTCTCAACCTATAACAACGTTTGCAGTTGGTCCGAATGAATCTTTATAAAATAAAGGGAATATGCGTATGCGTGCTCACATGAGACACAAAACTACTCAACCTATACAGCTGAAAACTTGTTTTTGTTTTTTTACACATTTATGTAAATTTAATTAACCTTTGTTATGATTAGTAATGCGAGTGTTTGAAGAGTGATTTTCAAATATAATGGACACGTGGGGGTCGTTGTTGATGATCATTTGATTCGTTGTGACGACCTCAAGCACGTCCGTGAAATCTATGCAAAGCGCACACAGTCAAGGATTAAACTACGTCTTCACTGCATACAAGTATTCAGCCCTTGCGGAATTGTGAAAATATACGGCCGGAATTATTACTCGAATGGAAGTAAATGAAATTTCTCTAAGGTTGGTCATAGATGAATGCTTTACCAAATGTTGAGAAAGAACGTTTTTAACAATAGGATATCTGACAACCCAGAACCAAGACCAATCCAAAACCCAAACCACGACAGAACAAATCCATACTTGCAAGAACGTCAGCTGTTTAATATTTTTGCCACAGCGTAGAACGTGCAATAGCGTAAAACATTATTAAGCAAGTAAGTGTGTGATGTGTTCAGAATGCAGATTGATTGTAGCAGATTACAATTTGCTTAAGAAAAGGTTTTAATTTTTATGATTGTTAAGACACTGTGATTTGATTACTTGTGATTGCTGTCAGCTTTCATTAACAAAAGTAAAAATCTGTAATATGGTCTCTTAAATAGTGGAGCAACTTGACACAGTTATGTGGTGCACAGCACTTACCTCATCTACCTGTCAAAAATACACTCGTTACTGACGATTGTGAGAAATGGAATTTCTTTGAGACTTAGTCCGAAAATTTTACAACACACACAATAGAAAGGTTTGGTTATTTAACATACTTCGTTGAGTACAAGACACGCTAATAGTACAAGAATATTCTTCAGTTAGCAGGATTACACACTTTCAGGAACTTGATTACTGTGTGATCTCGCTATCGATTGACTGATGAACTGCAACATCTCTTTTCCTACCTCAAGCTGCTTTATTTTCACCCACCCCTCTCTAATCCCAACACTTAGGCAAAATATTTCTAAAATAACATAATGTGATGAAGCGCCGCGATACATTAAAATAACGGCAGAGGAGGCAGATTAAATTTAGCATCTCAGAAGAAAATTACAGTGATAGCGAAACTATGGTTTCGACCAATTGTCATGCAGGGGCAGTGATCTTTCGGGCCATAGGGGCAGGGGGAAAAACTCTCGAATGTTTGCAGTGAAGTTGAAAGAAATCATGGAAAGAGGTTCATTCTGGACGCGACCCTCTCTCCACTGTGAACAACAGCACACTGTACAAACCAAGATCCGCATTCAAATAGAGCTGCGTAAACGCTTTCAACGAGGTCAAGCTGCTGGGAAGTGGTTCTGGCACACAGCTTGAGTTCATTCCATTATTATAAGTGGTGGGAAAATGATATTCTTGGTATTCTTCAAAGCATATCCATAGCCGGAGTAATTCTCCTACTCAAAATGGTTATGCTAGGGCAAAAGCAGAGCGGGCTTAGCAATCTCAATTGGGGGCATGCTCTACAAATTCGCAAAAACGTCTGATCTGGTATTTGAATTTCCCTCTCATATATGCAGTGTGTTCGCCAACTGTTCGTGCACGTTGTTAAGAAATTTAAGGATAGAGGGGTAAACCTTGTAAGTTGAAGGGTTTGCTGAAACCTGGAATTCGAAGGATTAGCCGAAATTGAGTGGATAGCGCGAAACCTCGGAATTCGGAATCATATGCCTTTCGAAAACAATCCGCTCACTAAAACCAATTATGAGTTTCGTTTTTTAATCCTTGGACACAATAATTATCTATTATGCATAACTCTTTGCATCCTCGAGACCGCGTTTCCTACAGCCAACCTGTTCTGCAGAGCAGGCTCATTTTCTTTAGGGTGAGCGTCAATTTTGATGGCAATAATAGAGGTGAGAATTTCATTAATTGCAGGTAGACAGTATAGTAGGTCTATAATCTTGGAGCAAGACGCATTTGCCACATTTTCAATAACATGTATCTCACGGCCAAGCGTACAAATTCTTAGCAGGATTAGAAGGTAGATTTTCCTTGCACGAATGTTTTGAAATTGACTCGATAATATACTAGGAGAGCAAAAAAAAAAAAAAAAACAAAAAAAAAAAAAAAAAAAAAAAAAAAAAATATCAGATATTTCCACAAATTAGTACGTATTCCATCTACTCCTGGATCTTTCCAATTGCGGGTTCTTTTTTAAGAGATCTTTTACAATTCTCTCTTGAAATCAACAACAATATTATCAGGGTAATGTGACAAGCCTCTTCTTCTGCCGTACTAGTGATTCATCAAATGTTGCTTTGAGTAGGAAAAATCTGAGAAGAAGTCGTATTTTAAACCACTTTGGGAGACATGTCAATTCTCAATGGTACCTTTCGTTTCTAGATATCTATAAAAAGCCTTTTTTGGCTTGATAAAGATGAGGGAATTCTTTCTTGCGTCACGTGATTCATTATCACCTTCTTATTCTCTTCACCTAGATCTGCTATTTTCGTACCTAATCTCTCATCTCTCACGCTGTCATACTTTCCAAACATTCTTTGCTGTCATTCATTATTATATTATATATTCATTATTATTATTAATATTATTAATTATTATTATATTATTATGATATTATTATTATGTA
Source organism: Gryllus bimaculatus (assembly GCA_017312745.1). Lineage (NCBI taxonomy): Eukaryota > Metazoa > Arthropoda > Insecta > Orthoptera > Gryllidae > Gryllus > Gryllus bimaculatus. The sequence goes on from BOPP01000311.1 coordinate 609,159, forward strand.
TTATTATTATTATATTATTATGAGTCACAGATGGAATCGTCTTGAAAAATCATGTACTGGCATGGCGTGATCTCTACGTAGTCAGTAATTATACGATGAGCACGATGACGACTGGCCGACTGGCTCTGAACGGACTGTTGCGCCCCCTACCCACCTCCGTTTATCGAATCAGAGCTCGCAGTTTCCTTCGCTACGGCTCGCCCGCAGCACGTTCGACCGCCAGAGAGCGCGCGCTCGCCACGGCGCTCGCACGCTGTCTGGCGCACCAAATGCGACAAATCGCGTTTCCGGGCAATATGCCCTGCTGCACACACGCACTCTGCCTCCGCCTCCGCCACCGCCGTCGCCGCGCGTTTCGAATATTGCATCAATTCAGAGGACCTCTGGAATTATTTCGCACAATTAATTATTTCATTATAAATCGCGCCGCTCCGGCGTAATGCGGTTGCCTCGGATTTGATATTGTAGTCGACGCCCTCCCGATTTGTGACTTCCGGCCGCACGCGGTAAACCGTCTGCTGATTTGTAGTTTCCTGTTAGGCGAGTGTACGGTGACGCAGAGGTTGCGGATTTGCCGTCGTGTTTTTTTTTTTTGTTTACGTATTTATTAAATTAAAATCCGAACAATTTTATCAATTCTGTAAACTATAGTGTTATTCCGATAAAAATTGACGCAACTATTTTGCTGTGCTCGCTTGTTCGAACAAATCAAAGTTGATATTTTTCTTTATTTTAAATTCCTTATTAAAGTTATTTCCGGAAGAACAGCAATGGAGCATGGGGACAAAATCCTAGAATAATAGCAATCGACTAGAAGGACTTAAAAATTAACCTTACCATGTATCAGCAATACATTGATAATTATGTTTTCGTATTTGTGTTAAGATTATCTTCAATTTTTGAAGTTGGCAATGTGATAATCTCATAAGAAACTACAGAAAATGTCGTGACCAACAACAACCTATAGAGGAACTAAAATAACTGGATAACTCTTGGGTTTTTAAGTTAGACTTAGGTTTAAACGTATTTTATGTCTTATAGGTCCATTCTTCATCTATTAATATGAATATAATTTAATATTTTTTAACTGTGTTAATATTTGTGGCATGCAACATTTTAGCATGAATATCACAAATTATGTGTATAATTGTACATTATAAAATGAAACAGGATTTTTTTGAAGTATTAAATTTTATAAGACGATTGTTTCTTAGATTAATTCAATTATTGACGTCAAAAATTTCATAATTATGTGGGTTACGACACTTTCAATTTATTGAGCGATTCATCTTGACACTTTCTTCACTTTCATTTCTTTCGCTAGGAGTCCCATTTGATTTATTCCCAAGACTTTTTTCGAAAGAACTATGATATTCGATATTTATGAGTTGTTGCTCCGATTGTACAACTGTTATCACATCTACACACACCAAAGTAATGTTCTAAAGTGTCTGTGAAGCGTGACAGTACGAGTCATTGTTTGTTAGTGATTCCTGGCGCGTCAACTACTAGGCGTCATTAGTCCGCAAGCGGTAGTGCATGTGTTCTCGGGAGGGGGCGGTGATTCTTCCCCACTGGAAGCGAGAGCCTGGCGCCGAAATCCGTAAGTTACCGGCGTTTCCCCTCAACAGGTGTCTCTTCCAGGAGCACATCGCTCCAGCCGGGTACAACTCTGAGATTCCGACGCGGTCTCTCGGCATGTGTGTAGTGTAGAGCACGAAGCGTGGTTGTGTGTAAATAATGGGGAACATGAGACCAGGATGGGAAGGAAAGATTGCGCCACGGTTCGTGGCCCGTTTGGTAGGGTGCTTCTTTCGGCATTCGCCTAGCCATGAAGAGAAATTACCTAAAACTAGCCTATCAGAGCCAACCGCGGTACTCAAGAATTCTCCTAGAGAGAACGGCACATCTTGGCGTCGAAATTCTTCCTCCATCGAGACTCGAACCACGACCTCTCTGAATAGAGACACTGTAGTGACATCACTTCCGCTGAGCCATCTCTATCCTGTTGGGAACTGTAAAAGAGACGCCTGAGTTCCGCCGAAGCGCTTACGCCTGGCGACGCGTTTCGATTTCGAAACGACCTGGGTTGAACATTGATCAATTCGTTTTCTACTCCTACTTTGAAGGGTGAAATTATCAATTAAGGTTAAGAAATTATTCAAATGCGTTCAATCCTTTGAACACAAATCACCTACCTAGACAAAGAGGAAAAAATCTAACGCTACAAGATTCGCAGTTGAACCCTTGCCTATTTCTATGGAATATTTTACGAGCAGTTAGTGTAAAATATTAGTAGTATATTACTTTTTCTTCACAAATTTTCTAAGATATGGCAGGAAATGTTATATTTTATATCAAATTATCTACCTATTTACCATTATTCTTATTTTTCTGCACCTTTCGAAACAATATGTTTCTTGTACATTAATTTTATTAGCTGATGGAGAATGAGAGAGAGACGTAGATTACGACGCCAACAAAACAACAACAACAACAACAACAACCAATAATAATAATAATAAAATAATAATAATAATAATATAATAAAATATAATAATAATAAAATAATAATAATACTCACAAAACGGATACTAATAGGAAAGTTTCGACACGTATCCGACCAATGTGCTCTGAAACAATATTAATAAATCGCCATTGATCTTTAATACTGACTCCTAATTCTAGCATGCAAACGCCGTGTGAATAATGAAGTTCAGAAAGATCATTTTGTAAACAACTGTACAAAAACAACACTGCTCGGATATTTTCTAATAGGCCCGCTACGGGTGTAGTTAATTGATAATTGGCCTGCTTCCGGGGGAGAGAGTGGTATGGCCATTAATGCCGAAAGAGATAGGGCACGTTTTCATCCGCAGGAAAGGTTTAGCATTTTCCCGGATGGTGAGATCCATACACGGCTAAATTAGACTGTCTGCGGGTTTCCCCCAACCAAGGTATCTCCATCAGCGGGGCACTGTCCCAACCTGGACAGCACTGAGCTCTGACTGTTCTCTCACGTCTCGACAGGTAGAGCATGTAAGTGTCAGTGCGTGCTATACGGGACGATGATAAGTAGAAAAGAAAAGTGAACCATGTCAGAGCCACCAGTTGCAGGCAACACCAGCCAGTGACCGTTCTCAGTAGATGGGTGAGGGGAGGGGGATTGCAGCAGGATCCAAATTTGTGGAATAGAATTCTTTTCCGGTTCGAGACCCGAATGTGGCTGAAATTTGTGATATTAAATTAGATAGCTAGGATGTACACTGTCATGGGAAGCCTCCTAAGGCTGACTGTTCGATCGATAGTTTTTGCGTGGTGTCTCCACCAATACAGGTGAATGCCGAGAAGTACCTAACAAACGGCCACGGTCTGCGCTCTATCTCTTCCTTCCTCTTCTTCTCGTATCATTTCAGCTATGCCCACAACCAACATACGTCGGAAAACGTCAGAGATTATATCTTGTTCGGCTGTACATGCATACACGGTGGGAGATAACTTCATACGGTAAAATCTCTCACAAAGCCCAACGTTAGGTAGGGCCGATCACATCTATCGATCGAGGAAAAATATCAATCAGCACGCACCATCCACTAGTTGGTGATAAAACGCACAGTTTTTTCGAGACTAGTGTTTCGATTTATGTGAAGAGATCAAATGGGGTCTGTTTTCGAACTGCCAAGAGATAGTTGAACGAGCTGCTAGCAAAGCTATTGAAAAATACTTTTTACAATCGACGATTCTACTCATCGGTTTACATTAAGTTATTTATATTAATAGTCACAAAACCACTGCGGAAAAAAACACATTTTTGTATGACTTCATTGCTTCGCGCTCATCCTCTATCTCAAATCGTTATAAATCCATATGTTGATTCGATTTATTCTAAAGAGGACAAAAAATTAATTAATCCTTTCTTACAAATTTTAAATAAAAGTATATTAAACTTCCTGAAATTTTAAATACACTGTTTGCAATGTCACGCTTATGCGTTAAATCTTTTCGACTCATATAATAAAATTGCATTTCAGGCATTGTGCTCTCTCATCAAGTAGCCAACTCGTGGCTCAGCGAAAGTCCGCTTTACTTTCATCAAGGAAGTCCGAGTCGACATTCAATGTGATATGTGAAGTTAGTGCCGATAAACGAGTTGACTGCTTCACAGGAGATACTCCAACCCATATGAAGTGTTCTTAACCATCACACAAGTCCTCATTTCTTCACATTCAAAACGCAAGGCTGCCAACCATCTGCTTTGAATATTCTCTTCCGGGATCAACAACAATTGCAATGAACGGGATTTATGAATACTACTTCCTATTCGACAATCAAGTATGGATTTCCATGAACGAAAATAAATGTTTTTACATATAATCTTCGTGTTAGTTCAAACGAAGTTGTTACATCTCATTGGCATTCACGGCAAAGCGCGATGGCCGTTTTTCAACCTCGTCAAAACTCCCATAGACACAGGAGACGTTTGGCAACTGCGACGCTGTGTGGCGAGCGGAGGGGTGGAGCGACGCGGGGGAGGGGCGAAGGGGGGAGGAGTTGCAGGAAGACGGGAGAGGAGGGGCGCGGTGGTTGTGCGAGGACGGGGGCTCCATATCGCGGCGGGCGGCGCCGAGCCGCGCCCTGTTCGCTGTGTAAAATCGGTTGCCGCCTGCAAGGGAAAAAAGGCGTCGGGGGCAGGAAGAGGCGGGCGCGAGAATGGGCGGGGCGAGATGGGGCGGGCGAGCATGGGCGGGGCAGATGGGGCGGGGCGAGATGGGCGGGCGAGATGGGCGGGGCGAGATTGGGGCGTGGCGGAGAGGGTCGGGCGTCGTGGTGAGCGGGGAGAAAGAGTCCGGGGCGTGGATGGGCGGGGAGAGAAGGGGCGGGGAGAATAAGGGGAGGGGACGAGAAGGGGAGGGAGAGAAGGGCGGGGGAGAAGGGCGCGAGGGGGGAGAAGGGGGGGAGAGAAGGGCGGGGGGAAGAAGGGGCGGGGGGAGAAAGGGGCGGGGGGAGAAGGGCGGGGGGAGAAGGGGCGGGGGAGAAGGGGCGGGGGGAGAGGGGCGGGGGAGAAGGGCCGGGAGAAGGGGCGGGGAGGGGCGGGGAGAAGGGGCGGGGGGAGAGAGGGGCGGGGGGACGAAGGGCGGGGAGAAGGGCGGGGGGAGAAGGGGCGGGGGGAGAAGGTGCGGGGGGAGAAGGGCGGGGAAAAGGGGCAGGGAAGAAGGGGCGGGGAGAATGGGCGGGGAATAGGCGGGAGAAAGGGGGGAGAGAAAGGGCGGGAAGAGACCCGGGGGAGAAGGAGGGACCAGGCGGGGAGGGACCAGGCAGGGACAGTCAAGGCAGGAAAAGACAAATCATGGAGTCATGAGGCGGGCAGAGATGACCTGTGCGCCTGCACGTGTTCCATGTTGACGAAAATATCTAGTGGAAGAATCCCGCAAGCCGTAATACACTTTGACACCGGATCTCACGTTTGAACCGAAAAACAAGTAAATATAACATTACTTACGTGAAATCAATGAAATGTTTAACTAAACTAATTTCAAATTCCTATTAGTGTTGCAAAACATTGTCTGGACGATAACTTTTAAAATAAAAGATCACAACGAAATTAGTATGTCCTTTAACGACGTTTTAAAATATTTTTGGTTCGAATCTTTTCTACGGAGTGTAGATATTTCTTTCAATTTATTATATTTGCAAATTTTGTGTTATTGCCGTAACCACCTTTAAACACCTTTATTATGCAAGTAAAATGTACTATTTAAAAACATTCTACGAAAAACTATTAAAAACATTATACGAAAATTCACATTTACATTTACATTCAAAAAATTCACATTATTCGTATAAATGGCAGATGATTTGTAACTCATATATACATCCCATTGCTATGGCATTAATGCGT
>BOPP01000311.1:615082-632432 GCA_017312745.1 Gryllus bimaculatus
GGAAAATGACACTTTGAGCAATAAAGTTCTTCACTTGGATGCCAAGGAATATACACAATATGCAGAAGGCATTCATCTTGTATACATGCCGTATTGTTAGAAGCCACCTGAAATCTCCAGCTAAAAGCAACTGCAACACTAGTCATTAACCAAATTAGTTAAATGTTGCAATATCGTTCTTTATAATGACAATAGGCGAAGTTTTTGAAAAATGAAATTTTAGTTTCAGCTGAAATATCAAAGTAATAACATTAATAGGAAAAACATTGTTGTAGTCACTTATTCCGACTGTTTTTCATCAAATTTGTTAGAAAAGTAATACGAAATGTGTTGCCGAAGTAAAAGAACAGTAGTACTGAACAATATATTTACCAATTATTTTTAAAAGCGTCGCATCGTCAACATTCTGAATATTTGCGTTAATGAGCTTGTCCGAAAATGAGTAAATAATAATAATAATAATAATAATAAATAATAATAATAATATATAATAATAAATATCTAATAGATGGGGCCAGCAGATCAATAAAGACCCATTATGTTTATCTGGCTTAAAAGTTAGAAGAATGAATTCAGAATTGGGAGCATTGTAGTAGCCTGTACAATCAGGTAATGAGAACACGCAGATTATGATCAACTGTTCTCAAATTTCAAGATTATAAAACCGGTACTTCATTTGCTACGAACCATGATCGTTTCATCTCACTTGACGTCATTCTACCACCGACGCGAATACATGAAAAGATACAATAGTGGGATGTAGTTACCATCCTCTGGTAGGTCTGGTAACACCCTCCAAGTTACAAACTCGTTATTTACAGTTGGTAAGACACACTCATCAAATACCGGTGACGTCCCAAAAATCTAAACTGCATCGCCGAAAGCGGTAAACAAACAAGATAAAATGTACCTGGGATTTGAGACAAAAACGTTGGAAGACGTTGCTTGGCGGGCGATCAAAACTTCGAACAAAAGGAGGCAGAGAAACGTCTTAAATAAAAAGAGTTGAAATTAAGTCGGACAAACGGGAGGCGTTGGAGCGCATGTCGTCCGATAGTTGGAAATATTGTTGTAAGAACTTGTGAACTCCCTGGTCATTCAAGGTCTGGGATGTTCAAGACATTAGTTTATTGGAACAGCCATATTTTGTGCGCAAAGTATTGTTAGACGCTCGACAGTCTTTAGAATATGCTCCGATAAACGAAAGTTCCTAGGCGAAGGGTCGTGGGTTCGAATTCTGGCCCGGAGCATGGACGTCTGTGCGTGTCCTGTATGTTCGTAATTGGCACAACCATTCTTCTTCTTCTTCTTCTTCTCTTTCTTCTTCTTCTTCTTCTTCTTCTCTTCTTCTCTCTTCTTCTTCTTCTTCTTCTTCTTCTCTCTTCTCTTCTTCTTCTTCTTCTTCTTCTTCTTCTCTTCTTCTTTCTTCTTCTTCTTCTTCTTCTTTCTTCATCATCATCATTTCATAACTCACCTCCCTCAGGCAAACAACCATGGGATTCAAAAATGAAAATGTCGATCCTCAAAAAGTGAGAAATCACACTAACGTACGCCGCGGGAAATATATGTCTGGGTTCTCGGAAGGTACATTTGCACATTCAACTTAGTTTCGTCTTAAGCAACCGATTCGCGAACATTGCCAGAATAAATGTTTATGAAGTTAGTGAATGTTTAAAAACAGCAACAAGAGACGCGTTGCGAGGTTGACGGCGAAAAAAAAAAACGTTTTTTGCACGTAGCTTCAACAGACGATATGTAAGTATATGGTGCAACGAGTTACAATATACAAATACTACATGGACTGGCTAACCCTATGGCTTCAGCGCTGTTTGGTTGGTCTTCCGCAGAACTAAGGGTCACCATCGTTTGTTTGTTTTTCAGTCCGAACATGAGTGGTGGCTGGTGTGCCGTGTGGAACTGTTGCTCGTACAGAAACCGACGTGTTGTTTGTGATCGAATTTTATTTTCTATAGTGTCTTTTTCGTTTTAGCTGTAATAAATTATATATTAGTTCGGTTATAATAATATTATTCACTAAAAATATTATTAGTTACGTAAAATATTAAGGTATTCACAAATGTTTACATAGAATCTTCGGCACATAAACTGTAAAAATAAAAGTAATCAAAGCACAAAAATAGCAATTTATCGAGTTAAGTGCTTTTTTAGATTTGATTTCTACAACCAGACTTCGAATTTATATTTCATAAAATTGAAATAGCACAGCAATTTATTAATATTGAATAATTGACGAAGAGGCATTAGCTTCAATTACTGCCAAAAATTGGCTTCAATTTGCTGCAAAATATTGGGGCGCTTTCAAGCCACTCCGATATGTATACATTCTAACTCGTAGATTCGGTGGTCTTTGCCGAAGCGTTCACGGCACGGCTCCGATGCCCGCCACCAGCGCTCCCGCGGCCCCGGCGAACCCCTCTAGCGGCGGCGACGGCGCCGCCATGGTCGCGCGCGAGGGGTGGCCGTGGAGAGGGCGCGGCGAAGCGGTGGCGTGGTTGGGGGCCTTGAAATTTCGCGGACAATTGAATTAAGAAAGGGGGCCTGGTAGGCGAGTAAGGGTTGTGAACGGCAGCGTGGAATGGGGGGGGAGGAGAAGAAAGGCTAGGCAGAGAGCCAACCCTCGTAGTCTCCATGCGTAGTGAGTGCGGAGAAGAAGCTCAGCCACGAAATTTGACCATAAAGACAAGGGACGCGTGGTGAGGTGACGCCGAAAACGTTTTGTTACGTCCTTCAATTTTTGCGACGACAAACAACTGCTATTTCTAAGCTATTTCTAAGCCTCATTCTGCCTGATTTCTTCTTTTTACATTTTCTTGACACGACTGGGTAATTTGAATGCAAAAATACGTGTCAGAGTTTTGAAAAAAAAAGAAAGCGTTGAAAACTCCTCTGTTCTGAAAAAATGAGTGTTTACAGTGTTATAGGTTCTATTTTTAATTTAATAAATTAAATTCGATGGCAGAAAAATAAAAATATCCCATTTCTTATAATTTTATGGGTTAATGACCTCTCCGTCATACGGCGTAGAGTTTTAAAACTGGCAATTTAACTGATTATTAAATATAACTCTGCAGCTTCAAAATAAAAAAAGAAACGTTTTGATAATAATAACAACTAGAAAATTATTAGACAACAATTTTAATTAAAAAAATACAAATCAAAAGTCCTTTCAACACTTCCACATTCCGCGATGTACTTCAAGACGTCAACTTGTATTATTGTTTGATGGGCTTATTTACAAAAATTAATGTCATTTATCATAACCATGAAAGGTGAAAGTAACTAAATTGATTGTATGTTTCTACAACAAAGGTCATGTGTTGGAATGTGCAAATGTTAATCCAAGAATATTGTTTACTTAAAAGGATCTAAAATATTATACTTGCTACATAATACTTATGTTGATTTAAAGAACTAATACTATAGCAAAACGTGAGTAATATTTATTGATAAATATATTACAAACACAACTTATAACCTGACTCCGAAAACGCCTACACCTCTTCTGTACCCAACAGTTCTCGTTTCGGCTTCTTTCAAAAAGTCGAAACTGAAGAAAAAAGTATTCTTCTTACTCCTACTCCGAGACGAGAAATAAATATTTATATCCTTCCCCATATGGGCAAACTAGTCAAATACGGTTGTATGAACTTATTTCAATTCGTTATAATCATATTTCATACGGTTTAACGAATTTTAAAATTAGTTACCAAAATTTGGTTCACATTAAACATGAAGAAATCACAGAAATCTGCATAGTTTAGCAGCAATAGTTATATAAAAAGAGCACGAATGTACGTTTGGCGTGGATTAAATAGAAAGCGAATAACTCTCAGACCCACGTAACGTTTGAACCTTCTCCCAAGGAGCACTTTTCATTTTTAATTGTTGATTTAGCAATTGATTTTAAATTTGATTGTTAGCAATACCAGGCACCAACTGCTTAAGGTCATTAGTCCCGCGAAAGTGCAGTTGCCATGTTTTTCCACGGACGGTGGCGCTGATCTTCCCCCGATAGGATGTGCAAATTCTGCCGATCTACCTTCGCCTAGAGGGATTTTCCCAACAGATATGCTCCCATCAGCAGGACTTACGCGCGTCGAACACTCAGCTTCGAACAGGTCTCCCGGTATGTGGTGGGGTTAGTAATTTTTAGCTGCAGGTGTGTTTTAGTCAGGGACGAGGATAGGACCAGGAAAGAAGGCCGCGCGGTTCGTGACCCGTTTGTTGTGAATGATTCCGGCATTCGCCCGGTGTTGATGGAGAAACCGCGTAAAACTTCGACTAGAGTAGCTGCCTCAGAATTCTAAACAGACAGCATCTGAACTCAACACGAGCTACTTAGCTTACTTAGCGCACCGTGGAATCGAACATAAGACCTCCCGCCAGAGGCTCTGCAGTGACATCAGTTCATATCCTAGGCCCTACTCCCACAGCACCATTCATAGTTACAGATCCGACGAGCTACGATCATCTTTTTCATTGTGCATTTTCTTTATAGTCAGTGCCACATTGCCGAGAAGACCATTTCTAATGCGTTCCTGCGCCTTTCGGTTTCATCCAGTAACCGTGTCTCAGAGCTTCAATCGTGTACGTATTAGCACAAACCGACTTAAGTCGGCGCCTAATCTCACCATCTTCCTGGGGAGATCTACGTTCACATTCGGATATAAAAAATACACTGCACTTGCGACAATAGTGACCTTAGCCGTAACGCGCTCGGGCCCACTAATCAATCATCAACCACCAACGCAACCTTCGATTGCTCACCAAACACACTTAGGTAAACTTGGTTTGGTGACTTATATGAACACAATGAGGTCACTGCCGTGTATGTCCGATATATTTAGGGGCCACAAACAAAAAAATTCATTTCGTATGCATGAACTTGTATGAATTCGAATGAAAATCAATTCGGGATTACTCGGAATTTTATTTATACAATTACGGAGTAACATTACCAGTAACAAAGCGTAGAAAACTAAGCATTATTGTATATCTGAACTTCAAACCCGTTAGTATTCGTTAAATACAATGTGCAGAAACAATGTTGTAAGAATGGTTTTCAAATATATAAAGCATTCAAAATATTATAAGGCATAGGAACAAAGCAATTGCAAAGAAAGCATATTCAGAACCTTTTACTTCAAAATTATATTCAAAGCTAATGTAATGTGTTCCGAACTTTTCTTACTTTTAAGAACGTCAATGAAAAGGTCCTCGGTAAAATTCAGGTAAAGGGGATTTTTTCTCTACAGATGATACCTAAGTTGAACTGCATAAATAAGAAATAGGATAAATCCTTAGGAAGATGATTCATGAGCATCGATGCTGGGTAAATCTAATTATACTATACAATTTTTAAACTATTTTATCGATAGCATTTCACGAAATCCAGTTCCGCGTGGCTTAGACAACCACGAACTGCTGTGTACCCGCGATTCATTTTAAAAGAACTTGCTTAGAACAAATTAAAATGAAAGTTACTGGGCTTATTTAGAAGTTGCGGCGCCGGTGCCACTCACTAAACTTGTTTCAGGTAACATAACTACTTTCATCCTTAGTTGGCAATACGCCAACAGATAGGCGAGATTGCGTCAAGGACACTGCGCTACGGATCAGTCATGAATGCAATCCGCAGTTGCACCAGTGTATGTATAATTTCAAGGGGTAACAATAGATGTAACAGGGGGCACTGAAAAATGTTTCCTTTTCAATTTATTCCTCATCTCAGCATGTTATAATAACTGGACACAATCAATAGTATAAGGGAAATTGTCTTAGCTTGGGAAAACTCTGAGACTGCCACCGATTTAAAAATTTATAATCGTTTTAAATAAGGTTCGAATGTGGGTTTGTAAAACGTGTGAACAATTAAAATTATTCAACAGTAATTTCAAATCCATAAACTAAACTATCAAGGTCAATTTTTGATGTCATAGAGTTTTGGACCACTCGTTTTAAAGTACTTTTTTACCTTTTTCGTATATGTTATAAAAAAAGTGTGTATATAAATAGTGCTAAAAATGTAAAGATGTTTTTGATTCCGATTAAGCTGTCGTTCTTGGAAGTACAATTATATTCGATTACATCCCACAAAAACAAAAGCTACAGAAAAGTCACAACATTTATTACTAAATAGCCCAATACGTAAAATTGCAATACCTAAAACTATTATTCGTGGCACCAAAGCATGATAAGAATTTTAATGATCGAGGGGCGATACAAATGACGAGGAACTGTTGGCCCTAGTGACTTTCTGTCGCCTGTGATAATTAGAATCAGTTAACAACCGTGGTACATGCATGATTTTATTTTTTACTTAATTTTAATGATGCAAATTTTACTTATTGACTACTCACTAGTTGTTAACATAACTTGGTTTGCAATTTTCATAATTCCATACCCCCCCCCCCCCCCCCCCCCCCCTCATAATTCCCTGGCAAAATTGCGTCTCGTAATTCCATCTCCTAACCTCTCTCCGTAAGAGAACATGTAGGCCAACATTATCAATTTTCATATTTCCCTCATCGCCACGGATCCTCTAATCCAGGACGTTATGCATGCGAATATCAAGTTCCGTATCGAAGAGCAATAACGAGCGATAACCATATTCGTGTGGAAAATATAAATGGTGTTTCATGTCTTTCAATAGCTTATTTTCGAGACTTATGCTATGAGAGGTTTTACAAAATCTGGAACAATAGCACTACTTAATATGAACATAATTAATCAGAATAGTGGCTGTATAAGAAAATGTTGCCCATTGCTATAACCAATACATGTAATACATAACGCTATAACCAAACAAGGTGTATAATTTTTTTTTATAGTTTACGTAAGAGGGACACTTTTGCCTTCACTTTGTGTAATTAAATCACGAAAGTGACATTACTGTTGAAAACTCTTATTACCTGCCTTCGGTGTATAATGTATCATTATGGGTATCTGTTTTACCCCAAGATTTCGATATATAAACCTGATCAAAGCGTGGATTAATTAAGGGCGAAATAATTCTTTGCCTTCCTTCGGCAGGGAAGTACAGCTAGCTGTCTCACGTAGTAGAATTACTGCATGTAAAAGATCCTCAAGCCTAAAAGAATTCTCAGCTAAAATCAAATAGTCTGTTTCGTCGCCCGAGATGTTAAAAAGCGTAGCAAATGTACGAGGTCAGACAGAAAAGCCTGGCTGGCCAATTGCCTCACGTCAAAATATAAGACATTTAACTAATTTTTTTAACACATGGAATTTCCTATTTGTAAACACACTGATATTTAACCTATTTTTACTGGCGAACTACAATCTCACAACCTGGACAACGCGCCAATGATGATATTTCTAAGATAGATTGTAAACTTCTCAACCTATAAACAACGTTTGCAGTTGGTCCTAGAATGAAATCTTTATAAAATAAGGGAATATGCGTATGCGTGCTCACATGAGACACAAAACTACTCAAACCTATACAGCTGAACAACTGTTTTGTTTTATTACACATTTATGTAATTTATTATTTGTTTATGATTAGTAATGCGAGTGTTTGAAGAGTGATTTTGAAATATAATGGACACGTGGGGTCGTTGTTGATGATCATTTGATTCGATTGTGACGACTCAAGCACTCTGTGAAATCTATGCAAAGCGCACACAGTTCAAGGATTAACTACCGTCTTCACGCATACAAGTATTTCACCCTTGCGATTGTGAAAAATATCGGCCGAATTATTACTCGAATGGAAGTAAAATTGAAATTTCTCTAAGGTTGGTCATAGATGAATGCTTTTACCAAATGTTGAGAAAGAACGTTTTAACAATAGGAACTGACACCCAAACCAAGACCAATCCAAAACCCAAACCACGACAGAACAAACTCCATACGTTGGCAAGAACGTCAGCTGTTAATATTTTTGCACAGCGTAGAACGTGCAATAGCGTAAAACATTATTAAGCAAGTAAGTGTGTGATGTGTTCAGAATGCAGATTGATTGTACAGATTACAATTTGCTTAAGAAAAGGTTTTAATTTTTTATGATTGTTAAGAACACTGTGATTTGATTTACTTGTGATTGCTGTCAGCTTCATTAAACAAAGTAAAAATCTGTAATATGGTCTCTTAAATAGTGGAGGCAACTTGAGCAACAGTTATGTGGTGCACAGCACTTACCCTCATCTACCTTCAAAATACACTCGTTACTGACGATTGTGAGAATGGGAATTTCTTTGAGACTTAGTCGAAAATTTTACAACACACACAATAGAAAGGTTTGGTTATTTAACATACTTCGTTGAGTACAAGACAGCGCAATAGGTAAAAGAATATTCTTCAGTTAGCGGATTACACATTTCAGGACTTGATACTCGTGTGATCTCGCTATCGATTGACTGATGAATCTCAACATCTCTTTTCCTACCTCAAGCTGCTTTATTTCACCCACCCCCTCTCTAATCCCAACACTTAGGCAAAATATTTCTAAAATAACATAATGTGATGAAGCGCCAGCGATACATTAAATTAACGCAGAGGACGGCAGATTAAATTTACATCTCAGAAGAAAATTTAAGTGATAGCGAAACTATGTTTCACAATTGTCATCAGGGCAGTGATCTTTCGGGCCATAGGGGGCAGGGGACAAAATCCTCGAATGGTTTGCAAGTGAATTGGAAAGAAATCATGGCAAAGAGGTTCATTCTGGACCGCACCTCTCTCCACGTGAACACAGCACACTGCTACAAACCAAGATCCCATTCAAATAGAGCTGCGTAAACGCTTTCAACGAGCGTCAGCATGCTGGGAAGTTGGTTCTGGCACACAGCTTGAGTTCATTCCATTATTATAAGTGGTGGGAAATGATATTTCTTGGGTATTCTTCAAAGCATATCCATAGCCGGAGTAATCTCCTACTCAAAATGGTTCATGCTAGCTAAAAGCAGAGCGGGCCTTAGCAATCTCAATTGGGGCATGCCTCTACAAATTCGCAAAAAACGTCTGTCTGGTATTTGAATTTCCCTCTCATAATATGCAGTGTTGTTCGCGCAACTGTTCGTGCACGTTGTAAAAATTTAAGGATAGAGGGGTAAACCTTTGTAAGTTGAAGGCGTTTGCTGAAACCTGGAATTCGAATGGATTAGCTCGAATTTGAGGATAGCGCAAAGCTGGAATTCGATCATATGCCTTTCGAAAAGTCAATCCACGCTCACTAAAAAATTATGAGTTTTCTTTTTTAATCCTTGGACACAATAATTATCTATTATGCATAACTCTTGCATCTCGAGACCCGTTTCTACAGCCAACCTGTTCTTGCAGAGCAGGTCATTTTCTTTTAGGTGAGCGTCAATTTTGATTGGCAAATAATAGAGGTGAGATTTCATTAATTGCAGGTATGACATATAGTAGGTCATAACTCTTGGAGGCAAGAGCGCATTTCCACATTTCAATAACATGTATCTCACGGCCAAGCGTACAAGAATTCTTAGCAGGACTAGAAGCTGTAGATTTTCCTTGCAGAATGTTTTGAAATTGACTCGATAATATACTAGGAGAGAAAAAAAAAAACAAAAAAAAAAAAAAAAAAAAAAAAAATATCAGATATTTCCACAAATTAGTACGTAGTTCCATCTACTCTGATCTTTCCAATTGGGGTTCTTTTTAAGAGATCTTTTAAGCAATTCTCTCTTGAAATCAACAACAATATTACTTCGGGTACATGTGACAAGCTCTTCTTCCTGCCCGTACTAGTAAGATTACATCAAATGTTGCTTTGAGTAGGAAAAATCTGAGAAGAAAGTCCGTATTTTAAACCACTTTGGAGTACATGTCAATTCTCAATTGCGTACCTTTCGTTTCATGATATCTATAAAACACGCCTTTTTTGGCTTGATAAAGATAGGGAATTCTTTCTTGCGTCACGTGATTCCATTATCACCTCTTATTCTCTTCACCTAGATCTGCTATTCTTCGTACTAACAATCTCTCGATCTTCACGCTGTCTACTTTCCAAACATTCTTTGCTGTCATTCCATTATCTATTTATTTATTATTATTATTATTAATTATTATTATTATTATTGATATTATTATCGATATTCATTATTTTATTATTATTATTATTATTATTATGAGTCACAGATGGGAATCGGTCTTGAAAAATCATGTAGCTGGACTGGCGGTGATTCCTACGTGTCAGTGAATTTACGTGAGCCACGTGACGACTGGCCGACTGGCTCTGAACGGACTGTTCGCCCCCTACCCACCTCCCGTTTATCGAATCAGAGCTCGCAGTTTCCTTCGCTACGCGCTCGCCCGCAGCACTGTTCGACGCCAGAGAGCGCGCGCTCGCTCACGGCGCCGCACGCTGTCTGGGCACCAAATGCGACAAATCGCGTTTCCGCGCTAATATGCCCGCTGCACACACGCACCTCTGCCTCCGCCTCCGCCACCGCCGTCGCCGCGCGTTTCGAATATTGATCAATTCAGAGGACCTGCTGGAATTATTTCGCAAATTAATTGATTTCATTGATAAATCGCGCCGCTCCGCGAATGGGTTGCTCGGATTTGATTATTGTAGTCGAACGCCCTCCCGATTTGTGACTTCCGGCCGCACGCGGTAAACCGTCTGCATTTTGTAGTTTCCGTGTTAGCGAGGTACGGTGACGCAGAGTTGCGGATTGCCGTCGTGTTTTTTTTTTTTTGTTACGTATTTATTTAAATTACAAATGCGGAACAATTTTATCAATTCTGTAAACTATACGTGTTATTCCGATAAAATTGACGAACTATTTTGACTGTGGCTCGCTTGTTCGAACAAATCAAAGTTGATATTTTTTCTTTATTTTAAATTCCTTATTAAAGTTATTTCCGAGAAGAAAAGCAATCGGAGCAATGGGGACAAAATCCTAGAATAATTAGCAATCGACTAGAGGACTTAAAATTACACCTTACATGTATCAGCAATACATTATAATTATGTTTTCGTATTTGTGTTAAGATTATCTTCAATTTTTAAGTATGGCAATGTGATATATCTTCATAAGAAACTACAGAAAATGTCGTGAACCAACAACAACTATAGGGAATAAAAACTGGATAACTCTTGGGTTTTTAAGTTAGACTTAGGTTTAAACGTATTTTTATGTCTTTAGGTCCATTCTTCATCATTAATAGAATTAATTAATATTTTTTAACTGTGTTAAATTTGTGGCATGCAACATTTTAGCATGAATATCACAAATTATGTGTATAATGTACATTATAAAATGAAAACAGGATTTTTTTTGAAAGTATTAAAATTTTATAAGACGATTGTATTCTTAGATAATTCATATTATTTGACGTCAAAAATTTTCCATAATTATGTGGGTTACCGACACTTTTCAATTTATTGAGGCGATTCATCTTGACACTTTCTTCACTTTCATTTCTTTCCTAGGAGTCCCATTTGATTATTCCCAAGACTTTTTTCGAAGAACTATGATATTCGCATATTATATTGTTGCTCCGATTGTACAACTGTTATCACATCTACACACACCAAAAGTAATGTTCTAAAGTGTCTTGAAGGCGTGACAGTACGAGTCATTGTTTTGTTAGTATTCCTGGCGCCGTCAACTACTAGGCGTCATTAGTCCGCAAGCGGAGTGCATGTGGTTGCTCGGGAGGGGGCGGTGATTCTTCCCCACTGGAAAGCGAGAGCTGGCGCCGAACATCCGTAAGTTACCGGGTTTCCCCTCAACCAGGTGTCTCTTCCAGGAGCACATCGCTCCAGCCGGGACAACTCTGAGATTCCGACGCGGTTCTCTCGGCATGTGTGGTAGTGTAGAGCACGTAAGCGTGGTTGTGGTGTAAATAATGGGGGAACATGAGACGCAGGAATGGGAAGGAAAGATTGCGCACGGTTCGTGGCCCGTTTGGTAGGGTGCTTCTTTCGGCATTCGCCTAGCCATGAAGAGGAAATTACCTAAAACTACCTATCAGAGCCAACCGCGGTCACTCAAAATTCTCCTAGAGAGAACGGCCATCTTGGCGTGAAACTTCTTCCTCCATCGAGACTCGAACCACGACCTCTCTGATAGAGACACTGTAGTGACATCAGCTTGCTGACCATCTCTATCCTGTTGCGGACTGTAAAAGAGGACGCCTGAATTTCCGCCGAAGCGCTTACGCCTGGCGACCGCGTTTCGATTTCGAAAACGACCTGGGTTGACATTGATACAATTCGTTTTCTACTCCTACTTTGAAGGGTGAAATTATCAATTAAGGTTAAGAAATTATTCAAATGCGTTCAATCCTTTGAACACAAATCACCTACCTAGAACAAAGAGGAAAAAATCTACGCTCAGATCGCAGTTGAACCCTGCCCTATTTCTATGGAAGTATTTTACGCAGCTAGTTAGTGTAAAATATAGTAGTATTTACTTTTCTCTTTCACAATTGTTCAAGTATGGCAGGAAATGTTATATTTTATCAATTATCTACTATTTACCATTATTCTTAATTTTTCTGCACCTTTCGAAACAAATGTTTTCTTGTACATTAATTTTTATTAGCTGATGAGAAGAGAGAGAGACGTAGATTAGCGACGCACAACAACAACAACAACAACAACAACACAACAATAATAATAATAATATAATAATAATAATTAATAATAATAATAAAATAATAATAATAATAAAATAATAATAATACTCACAAAACGGATACTAATAGGAAGTTTCGACCACGTATCCGGACCATGTGCTCTGAACAACTATTAATAAATCGCCAATTACGATCTTTAATACTGACTCCTAATCTAAGCATGCAGAACCCGTGTGAATAATGAAGTTCAGAAGAATCATTTTGTAAACAACTGTACAAAAACAACACTGCTCGGATATTTTTCTAATAGGCCGCTACGGGTGAGTTAATTGATAATTGGCCTTGCTTCCGGGGGAGAGAGCTGGTATGGCCATTAATGCCGAAAGATAGGGCACGTTTCATCCGCAGCGAAAAGGTTAGCATTTTCCCGGATGGTGAGATCCATACACGCCTAAATGTAGACTGTCTGCGGGTTTCCCCCAACCCAAGGTATCTCCATCAGCGGGCACGTGTCCCAACCTGGACAGCACTGAGCTCTGACTGTTCTCTCAGTCTCGACAGGTGAGAGCATGTAAGTGTCAGTGCGGTGCTATACGGGACGATGATAAGTTAGAAAAAGAAAAGTGAACCAGTCAGAGCCACCAGTTGAGCAAACACAGCCAGTGACCGTTCTCAGTAGATGGGGTGAGGGCAGGGGGATTGCAGCAGCGATCCAAATTTGTGGAATAGAATTCTTTTCGGTTCGAGACCCGAAGTGGCTGAAATTTGGATATTAAATTAGATAGCTAGGATGTACACTGTCTGGGAGCCTTCTAAGGCTGACTGTTCGATCGAATAAGTTTTGCGTGTGTCTCCACCAATACAGGTGAATGCCAGAGAGTACTCTACAAACGTGCACGGTCTGGCGCTCTATCTCTTCCTTCTCTTCCTTCTCGTATCATTTCCAGCTATGCCACAACCACACATACGTCGGAAAACGTCGAGAGATTATATCTTGTTCGGCTGTGACATGCGTACACGAGTGGGAGATAACTTCATAGGTAAAATCTCTCACAAAGCCCAACGTTTAGGTAGGGCCGATCACACTATCGATTCGAGGAAAAATATCAACAGCACGACCATCACTAGTTGGTGATAAAAAACGCACAGTTTTTTCGAGACTAGTGTTTGCGATTTATGTGAAGGACGATCAAATTGGGTCTGTTTTTCGAACTGCCAAGAGATCGTTGACGAGCTGCTAGCAAAGCGTATTGAAAAATACATTTTTACAATCGACGATTCTACTCATTGCGGTTTACATAAGTTATTAATATTAATAGTCACAAACGGCACTGGGAAAAAAACACATTTTTTGTATGACTTCATTGCTTCCGCTCATCCTCTATCTCAATGTATAAATCCAATTTGGATTGCATTTATTCTAAAGAGGACAAAAATTATTAATCCTTTTTACAAATTTTAAATAAAAGTATATTAAACTTCCTGAAATTTTAAAACACTGTTTGCATGTAACCTTATGCGTTAAATCTTTTCGACTCATATAATAAAATTGCATTTTCAGGCATTGTGCCTCTCATCAATAGCCAACTCGTGGCTCAGCGCAAGTCGCTTTACTTTCATCAAGGAAGTCCGAATCCGACATTCCACATGTGAATATTAAGTTAGTGCGCGATAAAACGAGTTTGACTGCTTCAGCAGGAGATACTCCAACCCATATGAAGTGTTCTAAACATACACACAAGTCCTCATTTCTTCACAGTTCAGAGAACGCAAGGCTGGCAATCCATCTGCTTTGAATTATTCTCTTCCGGGATCACAACAATTGCAATGGAACGGCGATTTTGAATACTACTTCCTATTCGACAATCAAGTATGGATTTCATGAACGAAATAAATGTTTTTACAATAATCTCGTGTTAGTTCAAACGAAGTGTACATCATTCATTGGCATTCACGGCAAAGCGGATGGCCGTTTTCAACCTCGTCAAAACTCCCATAGACACGAGGAGCGTTTGGCAACTGGCGACGCTGTGTGCGAGCGGAGGGGGTGGAGCGACGGGGGAGGGGCGAAGGGGGGAGAGGTTGCAGGAAGCGGAGGAGAGGGCGCGGTGGTTGGGTGCGAGGACGGGGGCTCCATATCGCGGCGAGGCGGCGCCGAGCCGCGCCCTGTTCGCTGTGTAAATCGGTTGCCGCCTGCAAGGGAAAAAAGGCGTCGGGGGCAGAAGAGGGCGGGGCAGAATGGGGCGGGCAGTGGGGGCGGGGGGCGAGATGGGGCGGGCGAGATGGGGCGGGTGCGAGATGGGCGGGCGAGATGGGGCGGGGCGAGATGGGGCGTGCGGAGAGGGGTCGGGGTCGTGGTGAGGCGGGAGAGAAAGAGTCAGGGGCGTGATGGGCGGGGAGAGAAGGGCGGGAGAGATAAGGGAGGGGAGAGAAGGGAGGGATGAGAAGGGGCGGGGGAGAAGGGGCGAGAGGGGGGAGAAGGGGGGGAGAGAAGGGGCGGGGGGAGAAGGGGCGGGGGGGAAAGGGGCGGGGGGAGAAGCGGCGGGGGGAGAAGGGCGGGGGAGAAGGGGCGGGGGGAGAGGGCGGGGGGAGAAGGGCGCGGGGGAAGGGGCGGGGAAGGGGCGGGGAGAAGGGGCGGGGGGAGAGAGGGGCGGGGGGAGAAGGGCGGGGAGAGGGCGGGGGGAGAAGGGGCGGGGGAGAAGGTGCGGGGGGAGAAGGGCGGGGAAAAGGGGCAGGGAAGAAGGGGCGGGGAGAATGGGCGGGGAATAGGCGGGAGAAAGGCGCGGGAGAGAAAGGGCGGGAAGAGACCCGGGGGAGAAACCAGGCGGGGAGGGACCAGGCAGGGACAGCCAAGCAGAAAAAGGATACAATCATGGGAGTTCATGAAGGCGGGATAGATGACCTGTTGCGCCTGCGCGTGTGGCCATGTTGACGGAACATATCTAGTGGAAGGAATCCGCAAGGCGTGATACACTTTGACACCTGATTTCACGTTTGCAACCGAAAAAACACGTAAATTAAACATACTTACGTGAAATCAATCAAATGTTTCAACTAAACGAATTCAAATTCCTATTTATGTTTGGCAAAAAATGTGTCTGGCGATTAACTTTTAAAATAAAAGATCAAACGAAATTTAGTATGTCCTTTAAACGCGTTTTAAAATATTTTTGCGTTCGAATATTTTTTACGGAAGTGAGATATTTTCTTTCAATTTATTACATTTGCAAATTTTCTGTTATTGCGCAGTAACGCACCTTTAAACACCTTTATTATGCCAGTAAAATTGTACTATTTAAAAAATTCAACATTATAGCGAAAATTCACTTTACATTACATTCACAAAAATTCACATATTATTCGTATACAATGGCAGATGAATTTGTAATTCATAATATACATCCCTTGCGCATTAATGCGTTGCGTATATGTTAAAACAAATGTTCGGCGAAAAATAATAATCATTAATTTTTATTAAATTAATGACCTAGTCCACATTTTGTTCAAAGCATTGTTTGCTTTGCAAAAAGTCCATTAAACTGATTTAGTCAGTTTGTTTAAGAGTCGCCTATTGTTTCCTTTTATGGTTATTTAATTGACTATTTTATTATTTCGCAGATTTACGTCATGTTGGAAGAATCCACACTCCTGTTATTACAAGAAAGAAACATCTTTGCCATCAGGCAGTTGTTAGAAGTTTTCATCATGAACGAAATTTTTAATTAATTAGATCGCTGGTGATGTAGATACCTTCTATTATTTAAGAATGGTAAATAAAAGATGTTGTCTGGAATAAATAATTTATTTGGCCAATGATCGTTTCGATCGCATAGCGATCATCCTCAGAGCTAAAATTCGAAATTTCGACAGAAAATTCGACCCAGATACGTGGCTAGTATCGAAAATTCTGCCACCGTCGGGGTTCGAACCCTAGTTCATCCTGGTGAGAGGCACTGCAGTGAAATTAATTAACGCCCTGAGTCGCTTAAGCTGATTACACGCTCGAGTACGAAATGTCAGGCTTTAATCAACGTTTAGTGACTTTTAAACAAGCGGGCAAACCAGAGTTTATTTCTATACTTCAATATTTCTATAGTGGTCGATGACATTAGGTTTTATTACCCCTCCTGCTTTATACAATGAATATTTTTAACGGTTGTATGCATATTTCTGAGACCCCGAGCCCCGTTGAGAAGAACGTTTGCGATTTATTTAAAAATATTCATTTTATAAGGTAGGAGATGTAACAATGACCTATTTTCATCGACCGCTATAGAAAAATCGAAATATAGCATAATCGTCATTTGATTTTTAACTATTTGTGGATATAGCCTTTGCTCTGCAACTCCAGTTTAGGTAGAAATTGCTTCTTAAATTCAGCTGTTAACGTTCCCACATTAAAAAAATCCACTTCTCGAGTACAAAACACCGCACAACATTCCATCTCTAAACAAATTTTAATTAGCAAGCAGATCATAGTTTATTTCTAACATATGATGCATTTAATTGTTAACTATTGATTGATACAGCTCATAAATTAAGTACTCGTCAACTTTAGTTACTAGTGTTTCAAAATTACATACTCATTGTCTGTTTTTCTTAAGATGTTATATTTGATCACTATATAATAATAATAATAATAATAATAATTATTATTATTATTATTATTATTATAATTATACAATGACTGGTAATAATAATAATAATAATAATAATAATAATAATAATAATAATAATAATAATAATTATTATTATT
>BOPP01000311.1:632457-651682 GCA_017312745.1 Gryllus bimaculatus
GGAAAATGACACTTTGAGCAATAGAAGTTCTTCACTTGGATGCCCAGGAATATACACAATATGCAGAAGGCATTCATCTTGTATACATGCCGTTATTGTTAGAAGCCACCTGATCTCCAGCTAAAGCAACTGCAACACTAGTCATTAACCCAATTAGTTTTAATAATGTTGCAATATCGTTCTTTATAATGAAATAGGCGAAGTTTTTGAAAATGAAATTTTAGTTTCAAGCTGAAATATCAAAGTAATAACATTAATAGGACAAAACATTGTTGTTAGTCACTATCGACTTGTTTTTCATCAATTTTTAGAAAAGTAATACGAAATGTGTTGCCGAAGTAAAGAAACATAGTACTGAACAATATATTTACCATTATTTTTTAAAAGCGTCGCATCGTCAACATTCTGAATATTTGCTTAATGACTTGTCCGAAAATGAGTAAATAATAATAATAATAAAATAATAAAATAATAATAATAATATATAATAATAATATCTAATAGATGGCCAGCAAGATCAATAAAGACCCATTATTTTATCTGGCTTAAAAGTTAGAAGAATGAATTCAGAATTGGGAGGCATTGTAGTAGCTGTACGAATCAGTATATGAGAACACGCAAGATTATGATCAACTGTTCTCAAATTTCCAAGCATTATAAAACCGGTACTTCATTTGCTACGAACCATGATCGTTTCATCTCACCTTGACGTCATTCTACCACCGACCGAATACTTGAAAAGCATACAATAGTGGGAAATGTAGTTACCTCCTCTGGTAGTCTGGTAACACCCTCCAAGTTACAAACTCGTTATTTAAGTTGGTAAGAACACACTCATCAAAACCGGTGACGTCCAAAAATTCTAAACTGCATCGCACGAAAGCGGTAAACAAACAAGATAAAATCGTACCTGGGATTTGAGAAAAACGTTTGGAAGACGTTGCTGGGCGGGCGATCAAAACTTCGAAACAAAGGAGGCCAGAGAAACGTCTTAAATAAAAAGAGTTGAAATTAAGATCGGACAAACGGGAGGCGTTGTGGAAGCGCATGTCGTCCCGATAGTTTGGAAATATTGTTGTAAGAACTTGATGAACTCCCTGCGTCATTCAAAGGTCTGGGATGTCAAGACATTAAGTTTATTGGGAACAGCCCATATTTTTGCGCAAAGTATTGTTAGACGCTCGACAGTCTTTAGAATATGCTTCCCAGATAAACGAAAGTTCCTAAGCCGAAGGGTCGTGGGTTCGAATTCTGCCCGGGAGCATGGACGTCTGTGCGTGTCTGTATGTTCGTAATTGCACAACCATTCTTCTTCTTCTTCTTCTTTCTTCTTTCTTCTTCTTCTTCTTCTTTCTTCTCTTCTTCTTCTTCTTCTTCTTTCTTCTTCTTCTTCTCTCTTTCCTGTCTTCTTCTTCTTCTCTTCTTCTTCTCTTCTTCTTCTTCTTCTTCTTCTTCTTCTTTCTTCATCATCATCATTTCATAACTCACCTCCTCGGCTAAACAACCATTGGGATTCAAAAATGAAAATGTCGATCCTCAAAAAGTGAGAAATCACACTAACGTACGCCCGGCGGGAAATATATGTCTGGTCTCGGACGTACATTTGCACATTCAAAAACTTAGTTTCGTCTTAAGACAAACCGATTGCGAACATTGCCAGAATAATGTTTATGAAAGTTAGTGAATGAAAAACAGCAACAACGAGACGCGTTCGAGGTTGACGCGAAAAACGTTTTTGCACGTAGCTTCAAACAGCACGATATGTAGTATAGCGTGCAACGAGTACAATATACAAATACTACATGGACTGGCTAACCCTATGGCTTCAGCGCTGTTTGGTTGGTCTTCGCAGAACTAAGGGTCACCATGTTTGTTTGTTTTTTTCAGTCCGAACATGAGTTGGTGCTGGTGGTGCCGTGTGCGAAACTGTTGCTTACAGAACCGACGTGTTGTTTGTGATCGAATTTATTTTCTATAGTGTCTTTTTCGTTTTAGCTGCTAATAAATTATATTAGTTCGGTTATGAATAATATATATTCACTAAAAATATTATAGATTACGTGAAAATATTAAGGATTCACAATGTTTATAGAATCTTCGCCATAAACTGTAAAAATAAAAGTAATCAAAAGCACAAAAATAGAATTTATCGAGTTAAGTGCTTTTTAGATTTGATTTTCTACAACAGACTTCGATTTATATTCATAAAATTGAAATAGCACACAAATTTATTAATATTGAATAATTGACGAAGGAGGCATTAGCTTCAATTACTGCCAAAAATTGGCTTCAATTGCTGCAAATATTGGGGCGCTTCAAACCACTCCGATATGTATACAGTCTAACTCGTAGATTTCGGTGGTCTTTGCCGAAGCGTTCACTGCCACGGCTCCGATGCCCGCCACCAAGCGCTCACCGGGCCCCGGCGAACCCCTCTAGCGGCGGCGACGGCGCCCGCCATGTCGCGCGCGAGGGGTCGGCCGTGGAGAGGCGCGGCGAGCGGTGCGTGTTGGGGCCTTGGAAATTTCGCGGAAATTGAATTAAGAAAGGGGGCCTGGTAGGCGAGTAAGGGTTGTGACGGCAAGCGTGGAATGGAGGGGGAGAGAAGAAAGGCTAAGCAGAGAGCCAACCCTCGTAGTCTCATGCGTAGTGAGTGCGGAGAAGAAGCTCAGCCACGAAATTTGACCAAAGCAAGGGCACGCGTGGTGAGTGACGCCCGAAAACGTTTTGTTACGTCCTTCAATTTTCGACGACAACAACTGCTATTCTAAGCTATTTCTAAGCCTCATTCTGCCTGATTTCTTTTTTTACATTTTCTTGACACGACTGGGTAATTTGAATGCAAAAATAGTGTCAGAGTTAAAGAAAGCGTTGAAAACTCCTCTGCTTCTTGAAAAAATGGTGTTACAGTGTAAAGCTCTATTTTTAATTTAATAAATTAAATTCGTATGGCAGAAAAATAAAAATTTATCCCATTTCTTATAATTTTTATGGGAGTTAATGACCTCTCCGTCATACGCGTAGAGTTTTAAATATGGCAATTTACTGATTCATTAAATATAACTCTGCAGCTTCAAAATAAAAAAGAACGTTTTGAATAATAATAACAACAGAAAATTTTAGACAACAATTTATAATTAAAAAATACAATATCAAAAGTCTTTCAACACTTCCACATTCCGCGATGTACCTTCAAGACGTCAACTTGTATTATTGATTGATGGGATTATTTACAAAAATTAATGTCATTATCATAAACCATGAAAAGGTGAAAGCTAACTAAAATTGATTGTATGTTTTTTCTACACAAAAGTGGTCATGTTTGAATGTGCAAATGTTAATCCAAGAATATTGTTTACTTTAAAAGGAATTAAAATATTATACTTTGCTACATAATACTTATGTTATTTAAAGAACTTAATATCTATAGACAAAACGTGAGTAATATTTATTGATAAATATATTACAAACACAACTTAAACCTGAACTCCGAAAACGGCCTACACCTCTTCTGTACGCCCAACAGTTATACGTTCGGCTATCTTTTCAAAAAGTCGAAACTGAAGAAAAAAGTATTCTTCTTACTCCTACTCCGAGACGAAAAAAAATATTTATATCCTTCCCCATATGGGCAAACTAGTCAAATACGTTGTATGAACTTATTTCCAATTCGTTATATCAATTTCATACGGGTTTAACGATTTTAAAATGTAGTTACAAAATTTGGTTCACATTAAACATTGAAGAATCCACAGAAATTGAATAGTTAGCAGCAATAGTTATATAAAAACGAGCACGAATGTACGTTTGGCGTGGATTAAATAGAAGCGAATAAACTCTCAGACCACGTAACGTTTGAACCTTCTCCCCAAGAAGCACTTTTCATTTTTAATTTGTTGATTTAGGCAATTGATTTAATGTTGATTGTTAGCAATACAGCGCACCAGACTGCTTAAGGTCATTTAGTCCCGGATAAGTGCAGTTGCCATGTTTTTCCACGGACGGTGGCGCTGCATCTTCCCCCGATAGATGTGCAAATTTCTGCCGATCTACCTCGCCTAGAGGGATTTTCCCCAACCAGATATCTCCCATTCAGCCAGGACTTACCGCGCTCGAACACTCAGCTTCGAACAGGTCTCCCAGGTATGTGGTGGGGTTAGTAATTTTTAGTGCAGGTGTGTTTTAAGTCAGGCGACTGAGGTAGGACCAGGAAAGAAGGCCGCGCGGTTCGTGACCCGTTTGTTTGTGAATGATTCCGGCATTTCGCCCGGTGTTGATCGAGAAACCGCGTAAAACATTCGACTAAGAGTAGCTGCCTCAAGAATTCTAAACAGACAGCATCTGAACTCAACCGAGCCTACTTAGCTACTTAGCCACCGTCGGGAATCGAACATAAGACCTCCGCCAGGAGGCTCTGCAGTGACATCAGTTCATATCCCTAGGCTCCTCTCCCAAGCACCATCATGTTACAGATCGACGGCTACGATTCATCTTTTTCTTGTGCAGTTTCTCTTTATAGTCAGTGCACATTGCTCGAGAAGACCATTTTCTAATGTCTTCCTGCGCCTTTCGGTTTCATCCAGTAACCGTGTCTCAAGCTTCAATCGTGTACGTATCTAGCAAGCAAACCGACTTAAAGTCGGCGCCTAATCTCACCATCTTCCTGGGAGATTCTACGTTCACATCTCCGGATAAAAAAATACACATTGCACTTGCGACAATAGTGACCTTACCGTAACGCGCTCGGGCCCACTAATCAATCAATCAAACCAGCCAAACCAACCTTCGATTGCTCACCAAACACACTTAGGTAAACTTGTTTGGTGACTTATATTGAACATCAAATAGGTCACTGCCGTGTATGTCCGATATATTTAAGGCCACAAACAAAAAAAATTCATTTCGTATGCATGAACTTGTTGAATTCGAATGAAAATCAAAATTCGATTTACATCGGAATTTTATTTATACAATTCACGGGATGTAAACATTACTCAGTAACAAAGCGTAGAAACTAAGCATATGTATTCTGGAACTTCAAACCCGTTAGTATTCGTTTAAATACAATGTGCAGAAACAAATTTGCTAAGAATGGTTTTCAAAATATATAAAGCATTCAAAATATTATAAGGCATTAGGAACAAAGCAATTGCAAAAAAGCATATTCCAAACCTTTACTTCAAAATATATTCAAAGCTAATGTAATGTCAGTTCCGAACTTTTCTATCTTTTAAGAAACGTCAATGAAAAGGTCTCGGTTAAAATTCAGGTAAAGGGATTTTCTCTACAGATGATAACCTAAAGTTGACTGCATAAATAAAGAAATAGGATAAATCCTTAGAAGATATTCATGAGCATCGAGCTGGTAAATCTAATTATACTATACACATTTTTAAATACTATTTTATCGATACATTTTCACGAAATCCAGTTCCCGTGGCTTTAGACAACCCGAACTGCTGTGTACCCGCGCATTCATTTTAAAAGAACTTGCTATAAACAAATTTAAAATGAAAGATTACTGGGCTTATTTAGAAGTTGCGGCGCCGGTGCCACCTCACTAAACTTGTTTCAGGTAACAATAACTACTTTCATCTTAGGTTGGCAATACGCCAACAGATAGCGAGATTGCGTCAAGGACACTGCGCTACGGATCAGTCAAAATGAATGCAATCCGCAGTATTGCACCAGTGTATTATAATTTCAAGGGGGTAACATAGATGTAAAGGGGGCACTGAAAAAATGTTTCCTTATTCAATTATTCCTACATCTCAGCATGTTATAATAACTTGGACACAATCAATAGTATAAGGGAAATTGTCTTAGCTGGGAAAACTCTGAGAACTGCCACCGTATTTAAAAAATTTATAAACTGTTTTAAATAAGGTTCGAAATGTGGGTTTGTAAAACGTGTGAACAATTAAATTAATTCAACAGTATTTCCAAAATCCCATAACTAAACTATCAAGGTCAATTTGATGTCATAGAGTTTTGGACCACTCGTTTTTAAAGTACTTTTTTACCCCTTTTTTTTCGTATATGTTATAAAAAAGTTGTTATATAATAGTGCTAAAAATGTAAAGATGTTTTTGATTCCGATTTAAAGCTGTGTTCTTGAAGTACAATTATATTCGATTACATCCCACAAAAAACAAAAGCTACAGAAAGTCACAACATTATATTTACTTAAATAGCCCAATACGTAAAATTGCATACCTAAAACTAGTTATTCGTGGCACAAAGGCATGATAAGAATTTTTAATATCGAGGCGGCGATAAAATGACGAGGAACTTTGGCCCTAGTGACTTCTGTCGCCTGTGATAATTAGAATCATTAACAACCGTGCGTACATGCATGATTTTATTTTTTACTTAATTTTAATGATGCAAATTTACTTATTGACCTACTCACTAGTTGTTTAACATAACTTGCGTTTGCAATTTCATAATTCCATCTCATAATCCCTGGCATAAATTGGCGTCTCGTAATTCCATCTCCTAACTCTCTCCGTAAGAGAACACGTGTAGGCCAACATTACTCTAATTTTCATATTTCCCTCATCGCCACGATCCTCTCAATCCAGGACGTTATGCCAATGCGAATATCAAGTTCCGTATCGAAGACAATAACGAGCGGATAACATATCTGTTGAAAATTAAATGGTTTTTCATGTCTTTCAATAGCTCTATTATTCGGAGACTTATGCTATGAGAGGTTTACAAAATCTGGAACAATAGCACTACTTAATATGAACATAATTAATCAGAATAGTGGCTGTATAAGAAAATGTTGCCCATTCTATAACCAATACATGTAATACATAATCCGCTATAACCAAAACAAGGTGTTATAATTTTTTTTTAAAGTTTTACGTAAGAGGGACACTTTTGCCTTCACTTTGTGTATATTAATCACGAAAGTGACATTACTGTTGAAAACTTCTTATTACCCTGCCTTCGGTGTATAATGTATCATTAGGGTATCTGTTTTACCCCAAGATTTCGGATATTAAACCTGATCAAAGCAGTGGATTAAATAAGGGCGAAATAATTCTTTGCCTTCCTTCGGAGGGAAAGTACAGCTACTGTCTCACGTAGTAGAATTACTGCATGTAAAAAGATCCTCAAGCCTAAAAGAATTCCTCAGCTAAAATCAAATAGTCTGTTTCGTCGCCCGAGATGTAAAAAAGCGTAGCAAAATGTTACGAGGTCAGACAGAAAAGCTGGCTCCCAATTGCCTCACGTCAAAATATAAGACATTTAACTAATTAACACATGGATTTCCTATTTCGTAAACACACTGATATTTAACCTTTTTTACTGGCGAACTACAATCTCACAACCTGGACAACGGCCAATGATGATATTTCTAAGACTAGATTGTAACTTCTCACCTATAACAACGTTTTGCAGTTGGTCCTGAATGAAATCTTTATAAAAATATAGGAATATGCGTATGCGGCCTCACATGAGACACAAAACTCTCAAACCTATACAGCTGAACAACTGTTTTGTTTTTATTACACATTTATGTAATTTATTAATTTGTTTATGATTAGTAATGCGAGTGTTTGAAGAGTGATTTTCAATATAATGGACACGTGGGGTCGTTGTTGATGATCATTTGATTCGTTGTGACGACTCAAGCACGTCCTGTGAAATCTATGCAAAGCGCCACACAGTTCAAGGATTAAACTACCGTCTTCACGCATACAAGTATTTCACCCTTGCGGATTGTGAAAAATATACGGCCGGAATTATTACTCGAATGGAAGTAAAATTGAAATTTCTCTAAGG
Organism: Gryllus bimaculatus; assembly: GCA_017312745.1. NCBI lineage: Eukaryota > Metazoa > Arthropoda > Insecta > Orthoptera > Gryllidae > Gryllus > Gryllus bimaculatus. The sequence continues at coordinate 640,255 of BOPP01000311.1, forward strand.
TTGGTCATAGATGAATGCTTTTACCAAATGTGAGAAAGAACGTTTTAACAATAGGATACTGACAACCCAAACCAAGACCAATCCAAAACCCAAACCACGACAAGAACAAATCCATACGTGCAAGAACGTCAGCTGTTTACATATTTTTGCCACAGCGTAAACGTGCGAATAGCGTAAAACATTATTAACAAGTAAGTGTGTGATGTGTTCAGAATGCAGATTGATTGTACAGATTACAATTTGCTAAAGAAAAGGTTTTAATTTTTTATGATTGTTAAGAAACTGTGATTTGATTACTTGTGATGCTGTCAGCTTCATTAAACAAAAGTAAAAATCTGTAATATGGTCTCTTAAATAGTGGAGAACTTGACACAGTTATTGTGGTGCACAGCACTTACCCTCATCTACCTGTCAAAAATACACTCGTTTACTACGATTGTGAGAATGGATTTCTTTGAGACTTAGTCGAAAATTTTACAACACACACAATAGAAAAGTTTGGTTATTTAACATACTTCGTTGAGTTACAAGACACGCTAATAGTACAAGAATATTCTTCAGTTAGCAGGATTACACATTTCAGGAATTGATTACTCGTGTGATCTCGCTATCGATTGACTGATGAACTACAACATCTCTTTTCCTACCTCAAGCTGCTTATTTCACCCACCCCCTCTCTAATCCCAACACTTAGGCAAAATATTTCTAAAATAAACATAATGTGATAAGCGCCGCGATACATTAAAATAACGCAGAGGACGCAGATTAAATTTACATCTCAGAAGAAAATTAAGTGATAGCGAAACTATGTTTTCGACCATGTCATCAGGGCAGTGATCTTTCGGGCCATAGGGGGCAGGGGACAAAATCCTCGAATGGTTTGCAGTGAATTGAAAGGAAATCATGGCAAAGAGGTTCATTTCTGGACCGCACCCTCTCTCCACTGTGAACAACAGCACACTGCTACAAACCAAGATCCATTCAAATAGAGCTCGTAAAGCTTTCAACGCAGCGTCAGCATGCTGGGAAGTTGGTTCTGGCACACAGCTTGAGTTCATTCCATTATTATAAGTGGTGGGAAAATGATATTCTTGGGTATTCTTCAAAGCATATCCATAGCCGGAGTAATTTCCTACTCAAAATGGTTCCAATGCTAGCTAAAAGCAGAGCGGGCCTTAGCAATCTCAATTGGGCATGCCTCTACAAATTCGCAAAAACGTCTGATCTGGTATTTGAATTTCCCTCTCATAATATGCAGTGTGTTCGCCAACTGTTCGGCACGTTGTTAAGAAATTTAAGGATAGAGGGGTAAACCTTTGTAAAGTTGAAGGCGTTTGCTGAAACCTGGAATTCGAAGGATTAGCGAATTGAGGGATAGCGCAAACTGGAATTCGGATCATATGCCTTTCGAAAAGCAATCCAGCTCACTAAAAAAATTATGAGTTTTCGTTTTTTAATCCTTGGACACAATATTATCTATTATGCATAAACTCTTTGCATCCTTCGAGACCGTTTCCTACAGCCAACCTGTTCTTGCAGAGCCAGGTCATTTTCTTGTAGGTGACGTCAATTTTGATTGGCAATAATAGAGGTGAGATTTCATTAATTGCAGGTATGACAGTATAGTAGGTCATAACTCTTGGAGCAAGACGCATTCCACATTTTCAATTAACATGTATCTCACGGCCAAGCGTACAAGAATTCTTAGCAGCGATTAGAAGCGTAGATTTTCCTTCAGAATTGTTTTGAAATTGACTCGATAATATACTAGGAGAGCATATCAGATATTTCCACAAAATTAGTACGTAGTTCCATCTACTCCTGGGATCTTTCCAATTAGCGGGTTCTTTTTTAAGAGATCTTTTACAATTCTCTCTTGAAATCAACAACAATATTCACTTCCGGGATAATGTGACAAGCTCTTCTTCCTGCCGTACTAGTAAGATTCATCAAAATGTTGCTTTGAGTAGGGAAAAATCTGAGAAGAAAGTCCGTAATTTTAAACCACTTTGGGAGACATGTCATTCTCATGCGTACCTTTGCGTTTTCATAGATATCTATAAAAAGCCTTTTTTGGTTGATAAAGAATGAGGGAATTTTTCTTGCGTCACGTGGATTCATTATACCTTCTTATTCTTTGCACCTAGATCTGCTATTCTTCGTACTAAAATCTCTCGATCTTCAACGTGTCTACTTTCCAAACTTTTTGTGTTATTATTTATTATTATTATATTATATTATTATTATTATTAATATTATTATTATTATTGATAGTTATTATTATTATTATTATGTATTATTATTATTATATTTTAGAGTACAGATGGGAAATCGGTCTTGAAAAATCATGTACTGGATGGCGGTGATTTACGTGTCAGTGATTTACGGGCCAGTGACGACTGCCGACTGGCTCTGAACGGACTGTTCGCCCCCTACCCACCTCCCGTTTATCGAATCAGAGCTCGCAGTTTCCTTCGCTACGCGCTCGCCGCAGCACTGTTCGACCGCCAGAGAGCGCGCGCTCGCCACGGCGCTCGCACGCTGTCTGGCCAGCCAAATGGCGACAAATCGCGTTTCCGGCAATATGCCCTGCTGCACACACGCACCTCTGCCTCCGCCTCCGCCACCGCCGTCGCCGCCGCGTTTCGAATATTGCATCATTCAGAGACCTCTGGAATTATTTCGACAAATTAATTATTTCATTGATAAATCGCGCCGCTCCGCGAATGCGGTTGCCTCGGGATTTGATATGTAGTCGAACGCCCTCCCGATTTGTGACTTCCGGCCGCACGCGGTAAACCGTCTGCTATTTTGTAGTTTCCGTGTAGCGAGTTACGGGACGCAGAGTTGCCGGATTCCGTCGTGTTTTTTTTTTTTTGTTTACGTATTTAAAATTACAAATCCGAACAATTTTATCAATTCTGTAAACTATAGTTTATTCCGATAAAAATTGACGCAACTATTTTGACTGTGCTCGCTTGTTCGGAACAAATCAAAGTTGATATTTTTTCTTTATTTTAAATTCCTTATTAAAGTTATTTCCGAAAGAAACAGCAATGGAGCAATGGGGGACAAAATCCTAGAATAATAGCAATCGACTAGAGGACTTAAAAATTAAACTTACATGTATCAGCAATACATTTATAATTATTTTCTCGTATTTGTGTTAAGATTATCTTCAATTTTTAAGTTGGCAATGTGATAATCTTCATAAGAAAACTACAGAAAATGTCGTGACCAACAACAACTAAGAGAACTAAAATACTGGATAAAGCTCTTGGGTTTTTAAGTTAGACTTAGGGTTTAAACGTATTTTTATGTCTTATAGGTCCATTCTTCATCTATTAATAGGAATTAATTAATATTTTTTAACTGTGTTAATATTTGTGGCATGCAAACATTTAGCATGAATATCACAAATTATGTGATATAAGTGTAATTATAAAATGAAACAGGATTTTTTTTGAATATTAAATTTTATAAGACGATGTATTCTTAGATAATTCAATATTATTGACGTCAAAAATTTTCCACATAATTATGTGGGTTACCGACACTTTTTCAATTTATTGGAGCGATTCATCTTGACACTTTTCTTCACTTTCATTTCTTTCCTAGGAGTTCCCATTATGATTTATTCCCAAGGACCTTTTTTCGAAAGAAAGCTATGATATTCGCATATTTATGATGTTGTTGCTCCGATTGTACAACTGTTATCACATCTACACACACCAAAAGTAATGTTCTAAAGTGTCTTGAAGCGTGACAGTACGAGTCATTGTTTGCTTAGTATTCTGGCGCGTCAACTACTAGGCGTCATTAGTCCGCAAGCGGAGTGCATGTGTTTGCTCGGGAGGGGGCGTGATCTTCCCCACTGGAAAGCGAGAGCTGGCGCCGAACATCCGTAAGTTACCGGGCGTTCCCCTCAACAGGTGTCTCTTCCAGGAGCACATCGCTCCAGCCGGGTACAACTCTGAGATTCCGACGCGTCTCTCGGCATGTTGTGTAAGTGTAGAGCACGAAGCGTGGTTGTGTGTAAATAATGGCGGGAACATGAGACCCAGGATGGGAAGGAAAGATTGCGCCACGGTTCGTGGCCCGTTTGCGTAGGGTGCTTCTTCGGCATTCGCCTAGCCATGACCAGAGGAAATTACCTAAAACTACCTATCAGAGCCAACCCGGTCACTAGAAATTCTCCTAGAGAGAACGGCCATCTGGCGTCGAAAATTCTTCCTCCATCGAGACTCGAACCACAGACCTCCTGAAAGAGACACTGTAGTGACATCACTTCCCTGACCATCTCTATCCTGTTGCGGACTGTAAGAGACGCCTGAAGTTCCGCCGAAGCGCTACGCCTGGCGACTCGCGTTTCGATTTCGAAAACGACCTGGTTGACATTGATAAATTCGTCTTTCTACTCCTACTTTGAAGGGTGTGAAATTATCAATTAAGGTTAAAAATTATTCAAATGCGTTCCAATCCTTTGAACACAAATCACCACCTAGACAAAGAGGAAAAAATCTACGCTCACAAGATCGCAGTTGAACCCTTGCCTATTTCTATGGAAGTATTTTACTGCAGCTAGTTAGTGTAAGAATATAGTAGTATATTACTTTTCTCTTTCACAAATTGTTCCAAGTATGGCAGGAAATGTTATATTTTATTCAATTATCTACCTATTTTACCATTATTCTTAATTTTTCTGCACCTTTCGAAACAATATGTTTCTTGTTAACATTAATTTTTATTAGCTGATGGAGAAGAGTAGAGAGACGTAGATTACGACGCACAACAACAACAACAACAACAAGCAACAAACAACCAATAATAATAATAATAAAATAATAATAATTAATAATAATAATAAAATAAATAATAATAAAATAATAATAATACTCACAAAACGGATACTAATAGGAAAGTTTCGACCACGTATCCGACCAATGTGCTCTGAAAACAACTATTAATAAATCGCCATTAGATCTTTAATACTGACTCCTAATTCTACATGCAGAACCCGTGTGAATAATTGAAGTTCAGAAAGAATCATTTTGTAAACAACTGTACAAAAAACAACACTGCTCGGATATTTCTAATAGGCCGCTACGGGTTGAGTTAATTGATAATTGCCTTGCTTCCGGGGGAGAGAGCTGGTATGGCCATTAATGCCGAAAGAATAGGGCACGTTTCATCGCAGCGAAAGGTTTTAGCATTTTCCCGGATGGCTGAGATCCCATACCGCCTAAAATGTAGACTGGCGGCGTTTCCCCCAACCCAGGTTATCTCCATCAGCGGTGCACGTGTCCCAACCTGGACAAGCACTGAGCTCTGACTGTTCTCTCACGTCTCGACAGGGAGACATGTAAGTGTCAGTGCGGGTGCTATACGGAGATGATAAGTAGAAAAGAGAAAAGTGAACCAGTCAGAGGCCACCAGTTGAGCAAACACAGCCAGTGACCGTTCTCAGTAGATTGGGTGAGGGCAGGGGATTGCAGCAGCGATCCAAATTTGTGGAATAGAATTCTTTTCCGGTTCGAGACCCGAATGTGGCTGAAATTTGGATATTAAATAGATAGCTAGGATGTACCACTGTCATGGGGAGCCTTCTAATGGCTGACTGTTCGATCGATAGTTTTTGCGTGGTGTCTACCAATACCAGGTGAATGCCAGAGAGTACTTCTAAACAAACGCTGCCACGGTCTGCGCTCTATCTCTTCCTTCTCTTCCTTCTCGTATCATTTCCAGCTATGCCCAACCAACATACGTCGGAAAACGTCAGAGATTATATCTTGTTCGGCTGTACATGCGATACACGATGGGAGATAACTTCATAGGTAAAATCTCTCACAAAGCCAACGTTAGGTCAGGGCCGGATCACATTATCGATCGAGGAAAAATATCAACAGCACGACCATCACTAGTTGGTGATTAAAAAACGCACAGTTTTTCGAGACTAGTGTTTGCGATTTATGTGAACGAGATCAAATTGGGCGTCTGTTATTTCGAACTGCCAAGAGATAGTTTGACGAGCTGCTAGCAAGCGTATTGAAAAATACATTTTTACAATCGACGATTCTACTCATGGTTTACATTTAAGTTATGGATATTAATAGTCACAAAACCCACTGCGGAAAAAAAAACACATTTTTTGGATGACTTCATTGCCTTCCCTCATCCTCTATCTTCAATGTTATAAATCCAATTTGATTCGATTTATTCTAAAGAGGACAAAAAATTATTAATCCTTTCTTACAAATTTTAAAATAAAAGTATATTAACTTCCTGAAATTTTTAAAACACTGTTTGCAATGTCAACCTTATGCGTTAAATCTTTTGACTCATATAATAAAATTGCATTTTCAGGCATTGTGCCTCTCATCAATAGCCAACTCGTGCTCAGCGAAAGTCGCTTTACTTTCATCAAGGAAGTCCGAATCCGGACATTCCAATGTGAATATTAAGTTAAGTGCCGATAAAACGAGTTGGACATGCTTCAGCAGGAGATACTCCAACCCATATGAAGTGTTCTAAATCCATACCACAGTCCTCATTTCTTCACATTTCAGAAACCAAGGCTGCATACCATCTGCTTTGAAATATTCTCTTCGCGGGATCAACAACAATTGCAATGAACGGGATTTATGATACTACTTCTATTCGACAATCAAAGTATGGATTTCATGACGAAAATAAATGTTTTTACAATAATCTTCGTGTTAGTTCAACGAAGTTGTACATCTCATTGGCATTCACGGCAAAGCGCGATGGGCCCGTTTTTCAACTCTCAAAACTCCCATAGACACAGGAGCGTTTGGCAACTGCGACGCTGTGTGCGAGCGGAGGGGTGGAGCGACGGGGGAGGGGCGAAGGGGGAGAGTTGCAGGAAGACGGGAGAGAGAGGGGCGCGGTGGTTGTGCGAGGACGGGGCTCCATATCCGGCGAGGCGGCGCCGAGCCGCGCCCTGTTCGCTGTGTAAAATCGGTTGCCGCCTGCAAGGGAAAAAAGGCGTCGGGGGCAGAAGAGGCGGGCGCAGATGGGCGGGGCAGTGGGGGCGGGCCGAGCATGGGCGGGCAGATGGGGCGGGTGCGAGATGGGCGGGCGAGATGCGGCGGGGCGAGATGGGGCGTGGCGGAGAGGGTCGGGGCGTCGTGGTGAGCGGGAGAGAAGAGTCCGGGGCGTGATGGGCGGGGAGAGAAGGGCGGGAGGATAAGGGAGGGGACGAGAAGGGAGGGATGAGAAGGGCGGGGCGAGAAGGGCGCGGGGAGAAGGGGCGGGAGAGGGGGGGAAGAAGGGCGGGGGGAAGAAGGGGCGGGGGAGGAAGGGGCGGGGGGAGAAGCGGCGGGGGGAGAAGGGGCGGGGGAAAGGGCGGGGGGAGAGGGCGGGGGGAGAAGGGCCGGGAGAAGGGGCGGGGGGGAGAAGGGGCGGGGGGAGAAGGCGGCGGAGGGGAGAAGGGCGGGGAGAAGGGCGGGGGGAGAAGGGGCGGGGGAGAAGGTGCGGGGGGAGAAGGCGGGGAAAAGGGGCAGGGAAGAAGGGGCGGGGAGAATGGGCGGGAGAAAGGCGGGAGAAAGGCGCGGGAGGAAAGGGCGGAAGAGACCGGTGGAGAAACCAGGCGGGGAGGACCAGCAGGGACAGCCAAGCAGAAAAAGGATAAATCATTGAGTCATGAAGGCCGGATAGATGACCTGTTGCGCCTGCGCGTGTGCCATGTTGACGAAAATATCTAGTGGAAGGAATCCGCAAGCCGTGACTACACTTTGACACCTGATTCACGGTTTGACAACCGAAAAAACACGTAAATTAACATTTTACTTACGTGAAATCAATCAAATTTTCAACTAAACGAATTTCAAATTCCTATTTATGTTGCAAAAAATTGTCTGGCATTAACTTTTAAAATAAAAGATCACAACGAAATGTATGTCCTTTAACGCGTTTTAAAATATTTTTGCGTCGAATATTTTTTACGGAGTGTAGATTTTTCTTTCAATTTATACATTTGCAAATTTTTGTATTGCCAGTAACCAACCTTTAAACACCTTTATTATGCAAGTAAATTACTATTTAAAAAAATTCACATTATACGAAAAAAATTCACAATTTACATTTACATTCACAAAATTCACATGTATTATTTCGTATAAATGGCAGATGATTTGTAATTCATATATACATCCCTTGCCATTAATGCGTTGCGTATTACTGTTAAAACAAATGTTCGGCGAAAAATAATAATCATTAATTTTTATTAAATTAATGACCTAGTCCACATTTTGTTCAAAGCATTGTTTGCTTTGCAAAAAGTCCATTAAACTGATTTAGTCAGTTTGTTTAAGAGTCGCCTATTGTTTCCTTTTATGGTTTATTTAATTGACTATTTTATTATTTCGCAGATTTACGTCATGTTGAGGACTTCCAACACTCCGTTATTACAAGAGAAGAAACATCTTTTGTCATTCAGGCAGTTGTTAGAATTTTCATCATGAACGAAATTTTAATTAATTAGATCGCTGCGTGATTAGATGTACCCTTCTATTATTTAATAATGGTAAATAAAAGATGTTGTCTGGAATAAAATTTATTTGGGTCGATGATCGTTTCGATGCGCTAGTGATCATCCTCAGAGCTAAAAATTCGAAATTTCGACAGAAAATTCGACCCAGATTACTGGTAGTATCGAAAATCCTGGCCACGTCGGGGTTCGAACCCTAGTTCATCCTGGTGAGAGGCACTCAGAATGAAATTAATTAACGCCTGAGTCGCTTAAGTGATTACACGCTCGATACGCAATGTGAGGCTTTAATCAACGTTTAGTGACTGTTAAACAAGCGGTCAAACCACAGTTTATTCGTATAACTTCAAAATTCTATTAGTGGTCGATGACATTAGTTTTGTTACCCCTCCCGGCTTATACAATAAAATTTTTAACGGTTGGTACGCATATTCGTGAGGACCCCCAGCCCCGTTGAGAAGAACGTTGCGATTTATTTAAAAAATATTCATTTATAAGGTAAGGAGATTAACAGTGACCTATTTGCTCATCGACCGCTATAGGAAAAATCGAAATATAGATAAATCGGCATTTGATTTTTAAACTATTTTGGATATGCCCTGCTCTGCAACTCCAGTTAGGTGAAATGCTTTCTTTAAATTCAGCTGTTAACGTTCCCACATTAAAAAAATCACTTCTCGCAGTACAAAACACCGCACAACATTCCATCTCTAAACAAATTTTGGGTAATTAGCAAGCAGATCATATTTTATTTTCTAACATATGATGGCATTTAATTGTTAACTATTGATTGATACAGCTCATAAATTAAGTTACTCGTCAACTTGAGTTTACTAATGTTTCAAAATTACATACTCATTGGCTGTTTTTCTAAGATGTTATATTGATCACTATATAATAATAATAATAATAATAATAATAAATAATAATAATAATATTATATATTATTATTATTATTATTATTAATTATTATTACAGTCATTGTTGAATTTGAACTATTGCAGGCGCCGACAGAGGGTAAAAAATCAGAATGCTTCACTCGAACACTGAAAATTATGAAATGTAATTTGAAAATATTTCTAGTATACCAAATTTTACTATTATACAGTTCCCCATCCCATATCCACATTACTATATTATAATGGTTCAAAGATCTCTATTACACGTCTTCAAAGATACTTCATTATATGTAATTGTTTGTTCGTTAATCACAAATAAGGATGCAAAATAGAAGATTTTTTCAATTCGCAGAGCTTAAAATTGAATCATCATTTTATGAATGCAGATGCATCAAGTAAATCAATTTATTAATTTAGCAATATTGTCAAATACTCCAATGAAATCAAAATTTATGCTGTGAATATTGGAGTTTTCCCTATTGATAGTGTGCTAATTTTCTGATCTTAAATAAAATAGAGACTAAAATTTATTTTCAATAGTTTATTTCTTTGTTGTTTCATCCTAATTGAGGCATTTTTTAAAAATCTAAAAAGAATAGAAGTTTTACTCAAGTAATGGAAATTAAATCAATAACTTGGAAAACAAATAATAAAGCAATACATAAGAAGAAGTTAAAACCATAACCATAAAAAAGTTGTGGTATTCCTAGAGTCCAGAATTGTTAAGTATACTAATTGAAAATTAGATAGCATTATATAAACAAATTGTCAATTTTCAGATCTTTTGAAAATATTTTAATAAGTTCTAAACGTAAAAAATGATTCGATTTGTTAGTAATAGCTTGCAATTGACTTAGAAGTTCGATATACTCCGCGTAAATTACCTATATCGAGAGGATAGGGGTCAGGAGGGAAATATGAAAACAGTTGAATGATGCTACATGTTCTTTTATAGAGGGAATTATAAGAAACAATTTTGAAAGGGACTTATGGGAGACAAATATGATAAGACAACCCAAGTGAAGTTAACTTCAGTCAAGTAGTTAACGTCAAGTAAATAAGTAAATGTGAATCATTGAAATTAGGGGAAACACAAAATCTTTTACGGACGTTAACTGGTTCTAATAATCTATGGCGATGAAATGCCCGAGAGCTCTTTTGACGCCGAGATTGTTAAAACCATTACAACGCCCTTGGCACATAAATAACTACTAGGTCTATTTAATTAAGGGTCAGAAAACTATTACAATTAAATGAGCTAAGTGACGTTAGCGCATTCTTTAAAATAATGGTGTGCTTGTTGCAGTGTTGACGAAGGCTCACTCGAAAATAGAAGTGCCAGTCTTCCCCAAAGTGAGTTTTCGCGGTCTGAATATCCGGTTTCCTCAACGATGATTTGTGCGGATTGCTCCAGGCCACCCGAACCCGTTGTTTGTGAGAAGATTGTGAAGCAATAAAGCTGTCAAAAAAACCTTTTTTTCTCTTTTACTTTCTAGTGCACTGTTATCCCGTTCTTATTCCATTTCTTCGACACGAGAAAACAGGAACCGACTCGCCTTATTTAAACTAGCGGAGCTACAACAGCCCATACTTTCTCGCTATATTTCTCAATGAGCAATTTTCAAACGGACAGACGTTTTGCCATCAATCTATTTTTCGGTATCAAGGACAGACAAAACATGGGTTCTGGCAACACATGTGAGATGATTTTTTCCTATATTTAATTGGATTTATTCGCTTTTTCGTTACGAGGGAGTGACAATAAGCTTTTTCTGCCGAAAATTCGCCGTTTTTCGGCGCAGGGTTACATACTTTTTTCTTCTTACGAAGTATCTTAGTAAGAGCGAGAAAAGTAAAAAGTAAGATTCCTTATTTCTCATTTATGTTTCCGGGCACGTCGCGTATTATTACACTACATTAGACCTATGAGTGTAGTCGATGTTTTGTCCCAGGGGGGGGGTGCGGTTAATCTTTTCTCGCTGAATGGTGAGATCCAGTGCAATCATATTATATATATATA
>BOPP01000311.1:653992-669781 GCA_017312745.1 Gryllus bimaculatus
GGGCGAACGGGCGAACGGGCGAACGGGCGAACGGGCGAACGGGCGAACGGGCGAACGGGCGAACGGGTGAACGGGTGAACGGGTGAACGGGTGAACGGGCGGACGGACTTATATGCTCACCTTCGTAACGCAAATACTCGACAATTAAAAACAGAAACCACAAAGTCAAATGAGCTAAAGAAACGTAAGTGTTTGACAGAAATTGAACTATCCATTTTGACAGCTCCTCCGACACACACCAATTGAGATATATTTTCATAAAAAAGAGGAATATACGAACTAAACTTTGAATTGCACATTATAATTTTAAGAAGAAAAACATATATCTATATTATATTATTATTAATATGGTATTTATTTTTTCATGAAAAAGTATGTACATTTAGTGGTAACTAATGTACGTATCACTACAGGCCATGTTTCAACTGTGTAAATCACCAAAAGGTTTCTCACGTTACAAAAGATGAAAATATAGTATTTTCTTTAATTTAGGCCGTTATCCGTTGCAGAATAAAATTTGAATTTAAAAAAAATAAACTGTGTTCATCAACGTCATTAACATTATTAATATTGATACCCAGAAAAATAATTTAATTAAAAACAAAATCTTTAAAATTAAATGACTATTTTAAACTACAAACAGTAGTGATGGTTTAATGAGTTTACAATTAGCGATGGTGCCAAAACCTATAGTAACTATTAATTAAATTGTACTCGAGCTCTTGAAAGGTCTGGCCGAACAAAAAATAAAGACAGAAAAAGAGTATTTTAAAAGACCGGTACAGTGTCGTTTTCGTAACGCAGAGCATTTCACTGTGAAGGTAAAAATAAAAATTATACGAATACCAGTGGTTCAAGCCGACCTTGAACGGATACTTTGACCATTTGTGTCAATGAGTGAGTATTCATAAAAGACATTTAAAACAAGGCGTTGTTCAATCATCGGAGTTGATATAAACAGAGACACACTTACCTCAATATCCATCATCTTCGGAAGATAAGTGTTTTATTAGCACAATCCAAACGACAAGATTCTAACCTTGTTTGTCACTTTCGTAACACAAAAGTACGAACATCACTGCAAGTTTTAAAGAAAGATCCGTTCATTAAATCAATTCCATAAGTTTACCAATCAGTTCGATGCCGGTATTTCACTAGTTGATTTCATGAACATGTATTAGGAAAACATTTACTTTAATATTATCAAATTCAAACACAATTATGCACCATTATTGCACCAGCAATCTATATGCTAATATTTTCCCGTTTAGATCACACGAACTCACCACGAGCACCAACTCTCGTAAACTGACGTAGACAACTAGACCGCCATGTCAAAGAACTTTCAGCAATAAGGAAGAACCATACCTAAGAGAAGACATTTCGGGAGCCGGTAGATTCGAATTATTTATTTGCTTTTTCAATTGAACAAACAAAATCAATGCTTATTTGTTACTGTTTATATCTTCGTATTCGTATATTCAGTAGTTTTTAAAATAATAATATCGGAAGAATACTGAGGACAAAATTACACTTTTCCAATAGAAACATTTAAAATTGTTATTGTTATTTTATTAGTATCATTATGTAAATGAAAAACAAATAAGATTTTCTGAGAGATAAAATGTCAGTATGTTCTCATTATTTATTCATCTTCAATTAATGAACAGTCGTGAACATTTTGTAAATATTTCAGCTTACTCATGTTTTAGATTACACATTACATTGTTCATTAAAACTTTTTTCCATAGAAAACTAGTAATATTGTTATCCATTATGATGAGTTTCCTTTCCAAAACAATTTATTTAAAAAATTACTTTTTCAGCTAAGTCTGGTTTCATGAAAGATTTGAACTTTGGTATCTACTGATGACACAATTTCATGCTAAATATTATAACATCTTAGTGAATTATCAATGCAAAGTCTGTAATTTCAGTCATCACAAAATACAGAGTAAAAATAATCTGCTTTCTTTATAAAATAGTATACATAACTTGCTAATCAAAATTAATTATATCTTTGGACTGAAGATGAGAGATGATTTCATCCACTGCAACAAATCAAACCACATTTTCCAAAATCAGCTCTTTGTTCTTCATTCTGCAAGTTATTTATGGGGTCTTTTTCAACCACAGAATTTAAAAAAGAAACTAAGGTATTTAAAATAGGAAACGTATCACAAGAACTGTAGCCATGAATAATGGATACAATTCAAAATTAATATATACATAAAATCAAAATAAAGTAATTTTTATTGGAACAAATTTTCCCACCAATCCTTCTGATTACAATACATATTTCTCTCACATTCAATACATTGCAATGTACTAATTTATTGCATTGCTTTGTACCAATGTATTAGTAAAATATAACATTATTTTGAACAACTCAAAACGTTGGAACAATTCTGTATCAGCTACTGAACTAAAAACTACATGAATTATTATCCAGAACTAAAGATCATATAAACATTTATGAAAACATTTATGAAGTATATTTATTTGCATCCATGCCAAACTGGCAGGAAAATTATTCAAAAACGTTTATATAAATGCATGAAAAATAAATTCCTTATTCAACACAATCACTTTTCTTTATCCCAAACCAAGAAAGAATTATATATCTATCTATAAGGAGAGTGGAATATTCAGCCAAATCTGAATTGTATTGACAATTTCGAATACACTCCAGGATTTAGGAAAACACTGACGAAAAAATCAAGAAAAATAGTACTTCACCTGAACTACACTTAAAGTAGTTGTAATGCATGTTGTTACTTATTTTTATAATAAATTAAGGTATTTCTGACAAGGTAATGCCACAATGTGATATGTCGAAATTTGCCCTTATATTTTTTCATTGAATTTACATGCCATTCTGATATAACGATGTAAATTTTGGCTGCCGATACATACTGCCAATTGCTTTAAAAACTTGCGAACATTTTCGTACTATTTTTCATTTCTACAGAGAACTTGGACAGCCTTCTCCAGCCGAGCTGCGAGCGCGGGGGTGCCGAGATTGGCGTTATAGGGAGTTGCTACAAGGTCAAATGACATTCGGTGGGAACAGGCCATTCCCAGTACACTCAATGTTTTTCTTATTTTACAAGTCCATTTTATTTGAGATATTTTATTTCTGTACCAATGAAAATGTGTTAATTTTTTCATTATGAATATCGTCAATATGCATAATTATTAAATACTGAAAACGTATACCATATAATAAATGTACCACTTTATATTTAAATTATGTACACAAGACATTTAAGAGTTGTTTTGTGAATCAAATTGACATGGCATGACCTCATTTTGGTTTTTTGTTCGCGAAAATTACCGTTCTTTAATTTGTGCTTAGTTGTGTCGATAAATCGACTTTTTCATTTGAAAATTCCAAAAGACTCACAACTTCACCACATTTTTCCATTTGCGTGTAATTACACAACTGACATGTTTCGCAGTAGAGACAAGAGCTCTCAAATTCTTGAAGAAAGAGCTCCAGGGGAGGTAGCTCATGTTGGATGGAAGATGAGCGGTTGCGGCAAGGTTTATCACGATGATATGCATTTCTTACAAAAATGAACAACAGATGAAACTAAAATTCGGAAAAAAAACTTGTATTGGTAGTTTAGACTATGTATAGTTAATATTACTGTTACTAGTTTTATTATTTTAGCTGCTAGGAAGGGCAGCTGCCTCCCCGCCTGCCCCTCGCAGGAAACGACCTTGGAAGCAGGGTCCGCCGCTTACGGCGAGCAGTGGTGTTGAATCATAAGCGAGCGCGCTGGGTTACACCTTTGCAGGGTTGGTCATTTTTACATCGATGAAAGCATAGGGCAAATTTGCATATTCAGTATGTATTTAATTGACTTGCACTGTGTATCGACATCCAAAAGTTGGATAGTGAGATTAAAACGGAATGTGCTTCCGATGAAAAGAAGGATTAGGACAGGTTTCGACATGCCACATCGCGGCATGCTGTGTGTCCCAAGGTACAAGTAACAATGAATGAATTACTATAAATCCAGCAACTCAATTGAATTTGTTTATTCACATAATACTAATTATGAAATTTCTCATTAAATTCACAATTATTCATAGCCTATGCAAATAAAAAAATAGTTAAGAATCACTAAATGTAAATAAGCTATTTATTAATTAATATATCCATTAAATAATCCAAGAATCTGGTGTTTATAGCAATTCTTTGCTTTTCTCTCTTTCATATTGAACTTAATACTTAGAAGTTGTCTATTGTTCCATTATATTGCTATCATATATTAATGTAACAATAATTGTTTAAATTTCGTGTACCTTCTGTAATACTATGTAATACTATGTAATACTATGTAATACAATGTAATACAATGTAATACTATGTAATACTATGTAATACTATGTAATACTATGTAATACTATGTAATTCTATGTAATACTATGTAATACTATGTAATACTTTGTAATACTTTGTAATACTTTGAGAGAGTGAGAGAGAGAGAGAGAGAGAGAGAGAGAGAAAGAGCGAGAAAGTGCGAGAATGCGAGAAAGAGCGAGAAAGAGCGAGAAAGAGCGAGAAAGTGCGAGAAAGCGAGAAAGAGCGAGAAAGAGCGAGAGAGAGCGAGAGAGAGCGTGAGCGAGAGAGAGAGAGAGAGAGAGAGAGAGAGAGAGAGCCGACGAGTGTGTAAAATAAACGAGCCAGACAGACTGTTCTCGGGCTTCTACGACGGAAGGAGGCGGAAGTAAAGGTGATGTTCCGATGGAGTCAAAGTTGAAGTACGAATTTTTATAATTGTCTTTGATAGCATTTGGGAGCATATAATATTTGATTTAAAAGTTAGTGTCATTGAGAATAAGTAAATAGTATGAATATATTTGGCCATGCGTGCAAGGGGAAGGATTTAGTAAATAATGTATTAGAAGTGTGACAGAATGGCACAAACTGTCCTGTATTAGTTTTCTATTTCCTTTTGTCTCGGCTAGCTAGTCAGCCTTGTCACATACTCTTGCCAGCTGCCTTTTATAGCCACCCAAAGTACTTTTTTTGATATTTTCCTATTTTTTTTGCTTTCCTAATTGAAGAGCTGAATTATTATTTGAAGATTATCAAAGAACAGTAAAACATCGTCATAAATGGCAATATTCTTTCAAAAATGTGGAGCTGTTTTTTTTAAAAACTGGCGTTTAAGCGCTACTGTAAATTCGAAATTTGAAGCTCTTTTTCACAGAAAATTTTTGAGTTCTCGATAAACTTCATCTGACGTCATTTCAAGCACTTCCAATCACAAATATAATAGTGGTTAGAAATTGCTGGAAATTAGCATATTAATGGAGTAAGAGATCTTTCAAAATATTATATTAGTATAATTTAAAAAAAAGTAAATACAGCAAAAAGAATTCTATGTAATTCTTAAGAGTACAATCTGTCGGAAACGTTTAAAGAAAAAAATTAGAGGCGTTTTAGAAAAAACAGTGTTTGAGGGCTTCTGAATATGCAGGATTTTGAGCTAATTTTCACGGAAAGCTGTTGAGTTTTCGGGAAACTTTATCTCACATTATTTAAAGCACATGTACTCATAAATATATTAATACAAATAAATTGTAGGAAGTCTTAAAAAATGTTTGAAATTTTCAGAAATTCAGAGTTAACGAAAATCGGATTTATGCCACATTTATAAGTGCATTTTGCTTTATTCTAAAAAAAATTAAAAGAAGAAAATGGAGCACAAGTACAAACGTCACTAAAGACCACAGCAGTTGCCGCGCCCGCCAACATCAACCAATCAACCATCCGGTTTCCACACCGTCTAGGACTTGCGCCAGCTTCCCAGGGCTCAACCCGCGACCCATCAGATTGGAGTAGGCACAAACAGCTTATCCACTTCGCTTCCCAGATCAAGCGTAAAAACCTCTATAGCAAAACGTCACTAATTACCAGAGCAGTTGCCTGATAGGCGCCCAACAAACATCAACTAAAACTCAAGCCCCGTTCCACCGTCTAGTCTTGCCCAGGACACGCAATCCGCGACCAGATTAGAACTGAGAAGCAAACGCTCATCTCACGCAATTAAAAGTGATCATCTACACAAACTCACTAATGACCAGAGCCAGTTGCCAAGTGCCCACAAACATCCACAATCAACTCTATTCTCGTTTCACCGTCCTAGTCTTGCCCAGGCACACGAACCCGCGACCGATTAGACTGAGAAGCAACAACCTCTATCCACGCATTAAAACATTCACTACAACAGACCTCAGTAATGACCAGAGCAGTTGCCGCGCCCACAAACATCAACCAATCAACCATCCGGTTCCACCGCCCTAGTCTTGCGCCAGGCTTGCCCACGACTCGAACCCGCGATCCATTAGACTGAGAAGGCACACGCTCTATCCACGCGATCAAACGTTCACTACACAAACGTTAGTAATGACCACAGCAGTTGCCGTGCCCGTCCACCGTGCTAGACTTGCGCCAGGCCGCAGTCGCGCAGCTTGACGTAGCACCGCCCCAGCACCCGGGCGACGCGCGGGCGCACCGCGGGCGGGCGGCGCGCCACCTCCGCCGCCAGGGCGGCCGTCGCCGCCGCCAGCCCGCACGCCAGCGCCACGAAGGCGTCAGCGAAGTGGCGCATGGACAGCTCGACGGGCCCCGCCGGCGGCGAGTAGAAGGCCGTGGCTTGGCGGTGGAAGCGCAGCAGCGCTCTGTTCGCCCTGTCGGCCAGCAAGCGCACCACCCCGCCGTCCACCAGGCGCTGCACCAGCGAGCTGTAGCGGTCCGCCAGCGGCCACCCGCGCTTCGCCACGAACGACCTGCGCCCAAAGCACGTTCTTCACACCTGCAGCACTTTTATTCACTCGTTTCTTTATTTACTTACTTATTTCTTTTACTCGTTTCTTTATTTACGTACTCGTTTCTTTATTTACGTACTCGTTTCTTTATTTGCGTACTCGTTTCTTTATTTATGTACTCGTTTCTTTATTTACGTACTTGTTTCCTTATTTATGTACTTGTTTCTTTATTTACCTACATGTTTCCTTATTTACTTACTCATTTCTATACTTACTTGTTTCTTTATTTACTAGTTTATTTACTTATTTATTTAGCTACTTATTTCCCTATTTCTTTTTTTTATTTACGTCGTAAACACATACTTAGCTCCTAAGCAACCAACCACCTGAACAAACGCTTTAACGGTGTGTCTTAAGGGTAAAATCTAAACCCAAAATTCCGCTGAATAATATCCACATTGCATAGATAAAGTCAAACATTATGACATTATAATCAGTTTCGCATTGAAGCACTTTACCCCCCTCCAGTGTGGTATTGTACTTCATTACTACACTAGGATGATAAAGTAATTGCGTACTTAGCCACTCTTCTTTTCAAAACATTTTGGACTTCGCCTTGAATCCATCATTTTCCTCTTTAAAACGCTGATAACTTAGTAAACTTACTGATATCAATATAATCATTACATGATATTGTACTGTTTAACGTAGAGTAGTTGGATTCTACTCTGACTTGCCAGAAAAGTAATAAATTTTTTTTCGATATGGACGGAACTTTTTTACACCAATATTTAAAAATTAAATACTCACGCTCATATTTCTTTCTTGATTCCTTGGATAACAATGGTTCTATAGCAGCATTTTCCATCTATTTCCAAATCAGAACTACAATCACTCATGACGAAACGTATACACCAAGTGCGCTTCAATTGTTCACCTTGTAGAGAACACTGTCAGAACTTTTAGAAAAAAAAAAGATTGTGAATACTAAATGAAGGCATAGGACGAAATTTCACATTTAATTAACACATTTTTACGAAGTAGATAAAACGTTGTACGATATTCGTGTCGTAACATCACCACCTAACGACCTCGTTTGGCAATTCTCCAATCTCATATTGTTATCAGATGCTTTAAGACACTTATATCGTAAAGAACGATTTATGGACGCTGGAGCTTTTTAAAGGACATTTCTATGGACTCTCTCTTATGAGAAATTCGTTGTTTAGATGTCACATTACTAAGCACCTAAGCGCGTGTGTATCGACGTAAATAAAAATATAAATAACAGCGCGAGTAACGTACTTGTAGGCGGGGGCCCAGACTCGTTGGCGCGCTGTGTGCAAGTGCACTTCTGCGAAAACCAGGAATCGAAGTCGCTCTCTTTCGAGAGATGTCTCTGAGTCCAAGATTGCTCCGTATCCACTTGAGATCTCCTTCCACTGGTTCACATACCGCTCCACCTAGTGAAACATTAAAAACGATATTTAAAGGGTAATTTGAGTTCACACACCCCGGGTTTTAAACAAAGCATATAATTTAGTTGATGACAATAATTGAGCAGTTCTAATGGTAAATGATAGGGGGTGGCACAGAAAAAAGGGAAACTTTGAGATCTTTAGAAAAAAATAAAAGAAACTTACAAAGCTTTATTTTATGCTGGATATAAGTTCTGTAGGAGTTGATATTTTATTGAGCATCGCTTTTTAAAAATTATGTCAGTTAAGTGCAGTCCATTTCGTCGTACACATTCAGAAAGTATATTTCAGTACACACTCAGTAAGATTTGCACAGCCCGGCGAAAAAGTGTTCAATACAGAATCATTAGGTTTCAGCTCTTCAGCAATCCGAAGCTTATAAGGATGAAATTTACGGTCGTATAGTATTTGTTGTAGGCTCCGATGTCCGAGTATTAATGACGAGGCAAATTTTCGCACCGAATGACTTTGTATCCTCACCATTGCAGCCTGCACAGCATCAACTTTTTCTGGGAAACGTACAGATATAACACGTTCACATGGGGTTTTTGTCAAAGCCGAACCTGACTCTTCAAAGTTGCAAACCCAGGTTTTGGTTGAGTTTGAAGAAGGAACTTTAGTACGAGACGGGGTCTCATAGTAACACGTCACACGTCTTCCCATAGTACGACACACTCTGTTTCTATTTTTGACGTAAAATAAATAAAATAAACAAATGGTGCCAAAATTAGTTTGTGCAGCTGGTATCGTGTCGGAACTACGCTCTCATGGTGATTACACGCTTCACACCTCTCCACTGCTTAGAGCTCGTTAAATCTCGATGGCACTATCGATAGTATTCCATAGTACAGTATTACTCGCGCAACGTTTCTTGAACAATGACCTTGCTTCCCTCTCTCTGATACAATAAACAGTTGAAGACAAAAGCTCGCAGCGTGCACTGATGACAACATTCCAAACATCTTCACTGGCGCGAAATAGAAACTATTTTCCGTTGAAGATGAGAAGTCTCACCGTGATTTTCTCCAAAAAATGTAAATAAATGACCAAAACAGGTGAAGATTCATCACAGGAAATACCTCGAACTCCTGAGAGAATTAGAACGCAAATTATTGAGAAAGTTGCGAAGGCATGACTGATTCTCCAGAGACTGGCATTGCTTCATAAAATCTAGTGGCCGATTTCGAAACTAATACCCTCACTCTACCCGCATTTCTTCAATCCATCGTTCAAGAAAACTTGCGGGAATAATACTATCAAAACTATCGATACTTCATAAAACTATCGAATACTATCGGAATCAATTTTTATTAAAATGTATACATTTAGATAGTTCATTTTTAAGTACCAATACTCTGGCCACATAATTCATCTTCTATTTATCTCCCATTAAATGTAAATATAATGAGACTGGTTCAAACGTCCGTTCTACTTCGTGTTTTCTTAATAAGAGAAAGAAAACCAAAATTCACTTACATGATGAGAATGAATGAGCGGCAATTGTTTAAAGTGAATACATCAATACCCTTTATGCACGGAAACGTGTATTCAAACTAGTATAAGTTGCCAGCGTTTAATTTATTGAAGTTGTATAGTGATATTTGCCAAGGTGGGAGGCAGTACCGAATTGCCGGAAATTTCACATGTATAACTTCGTTTTAAGAGATGTACTACCATGTTCATGGGAAAAACGTAGATCTTTGACCTCCTCGACACGTCGTAGAAACGATGCAACATTTAGTCTATGCCTCCAAATTACAAAACGTTGTCTAGATAAATACGTGCAGCTTGTAAATCACACATTTAGAATTACTCCTGATACTTACTTGTCTTAAACCTGCACGTTCGTTTCGTTAATTTCTTTCTTACCAACCCTACAACCCTTTTTGGTTAAGACGATTTCCTTAGCAAACCTAAACGATAATGAATACACCACATATTTTATTTTTGTTGCTTGTAGCTTGTGTGTATCACAAATTAATTTATTTTATTTTGAAGATTTCAAACATTTTTCAGGAAAAAGAATATCCATACGTACATTTGAGGAGAAAGAGACTGCTTTTCAACAACGATTTATGAGTATTTTTTGTTTAACAGAGAGTCCAATTCTCATGTAATTATTCGAGTTATCAAGAGACACAGCACATTATCAATGAACATGAAATGTCTGCTGTACACGATCAGACTGTTTATAAAAAGATTTTTTAATCAAATATTTTATAAAACAACTGTGTGATACATGGTAAAATTATAGTAAAATTATTTGACGCGTTCCTGTGGTCAATACTCTGTCCTAACATTTCTGTTTCGTCCTGTCGTCTTACGATCGATTAAATAGAACTAGTGGTGCTAAAAGAGCACGTATTTTATTGCCCGTATTTTCACGCAAAATTACGCAAAAAGTACCCAAATTTTCGGTATCTTTTTGTAAAGTGTCCCTCAAAATTAAAATATTTGTTTCAAATTCAAGAGGCCGCGACATTAGTCAGATGGAATGGGGAATATTAAGTTTGGAAAAATTCGTCTGAACGATTTAGCGTTATTCACAGACAGATGGACACACGTTTTGCCATCAATCGATTATTCGGCATCAAGGACTCACAAAACACGAATTCTGACTACACCACACGTTAAATATTTTTTTTCTAAATTTAGCATCTGGATTTATTCACTGGTAGCTTTGCATAACTTTCTCTCTACCGCGATAGCGGCAGCAAGAAAATAATATATGTATTTTTCAAACTTCATTTGTTTATGAATTTTTCAAATGGTAGTCGAAGTGTAAAACAGATATTGTCATATTATGATATTACATAACAATTAACAATATCGTGAGAAAGAACGTGCTGTTGTGGCACCACTATTTTAAAAAGTAACTGTGCAGTAATTATTGACGTATACAACAGGTATAACTGTTTTCTCTGCTTTCAGAAATTTTATTACATCAAGCATACTGCTTCTTACATGTATTGCAATGACACGTATCTATTATTCATTTATTTTTATATTTTGTAAAACAATGAATCGTATTTATAAATGTTACCACTTGTTCATAATTATCATTACTTCAAATATTATTTAAACTAGTTACCTTGTCAAACAGCTGCAAAAAAACTTCGTCTCCAGACTGTAAGAGTACTTTCTCGTCAAACGCATCTATTGTAGGGTACACCTTTTGCACACTGTCAAGGACTTCTTGCAGAGTGTCCATCTGCGAACACACCATTGCTGCATAATTTGTGTGTAGACGAAATACATACTTTGGGTGAAGACGAACAATGATGAAATGTAGAAAAATGGGTCACATTTTGAAAAGCAGAGCAAAAAAAATAAGTATACTGTATGCGAGAACAGTTAACACGTACTAACAGTCTGACAGATTAGCATATCAACGAAAAGCAAAAAGTATTAAAGATGGAAATGTAACATGTTAAATCTAGGCCCAGTATTACGATAAAGCAAACATTAAGACAGGAGTTTTCGAAATTCACCTCCTGAAGAGGTGCAATATATTTTTACTGGTCGTTTGCGGTGAATAAGCAGCAATGCACGTAAAGTTTACTGCTATCCGAAGCAAGGTAGCTAGCTTGAATTATTCATCCTCTGCCTCATGGAGAATTGTAACGACCGGCTGCTCTGATCAGTAGCTTTTAGTAGTGGTAGTGGCTGCTCTGATCGGCTGCTCTGATCAGTAGTGGTTTCTCCGATCACTACCTGGTGAATACCGGAGTAATCCATGTATTTCGTGAAAAAACACAAGAAAACCAATATAATAATTTTCTATCGCACAAATTTCTGGGTGACTACAATCCCTAGCGTACATTAGGCTACGCTGCGCATATGCACTATCTCCCTTCACGTGTATCTAGCTCGTGCTTTAACAGTGATCAAGGGCTCGGATATCTCGAGCAAACTTAAACGCCCCCACAGCCCATTTCTCTACAATCGCAAAGCATGCTAACCCAGTCTCTGAGATTAAGGGGCAAAATGGGTTGTCTTGACTAGCGCATCGCAGTATGCCTTATCTGACAATTCTACATTATTGATGATTTTAGAGAATTACATTTCCATTTCACAAACAGAAAAATTGATAACATAGAACTGATTTAAATGGGTGAACATTCGCAGCATACTTAAACATTTCCTCCTCCAAGTGTCACTAGTTGTTATTAAAAAACTATTCATTTTTTAAAAAAGGGCATAAAATTATTTAAAGATAATAAGTATAAAGCACAATGCAAATGTTTGCCTAGAAATAATTTTTTCAAACCAATTTTTGAGTGCTTATTAGGGCTTAGCCATTCGGAAAATCCACATAGTTTATTAGACAAAATATGATTAAAATTGTCTTGAGAGCGTATTTTCGGCGTTTCCTTCTCGGACATCCTCTACGTTTACAAATTTTATTAATATCTCTAATGTTTAGAAACTTACTTTATCTTTCTACTTAAATCCTAAAAGTTTTTGCACAAGAAATTAGTTTGATCTGTCTTACTTCCCAAATTTCTTGATGTTTGCTTTAAATTAAAAATCGTAGGCTCCAGTTGTCTTCTCGCTTACTATTCTTAACCGGTTTTATAGTATAAAGACTATAGTTTATTAAAGTCGTAAATTTATATAATGAGCACGTATGTGACGTCATTTATTCAATTCGTCGTTTAGTTATACCAAGAGGTTGGAGGTCTTAGTCTCCCACTTCTAGTCTGTGTAAATACGAGTCAGAAATAGCGAAACGATGATAGCGAAACATTTTAATTCGAAGATCGTTGTTTTTCAAATGCAACTATTAGTGATGTTCACAACTCAGTATCCATCAGGAGTCTGCGTTTTTAATTAAAACAAATAGCAGGAAATGAACAGAACATGGTAAATAACAAATCATTACAATTTCATTTCCAGAAACAGGTTCAACCCTGTTGTAGCAATGAATAATGACTATATTGTTCCAGAATTAATTCACCTCTCTCACTCCATTAGTCTTTAAGAATAAATACTGGACAATGTGAAACAATTTTATTGTTTCTCCTTTCATTTTACATATAGACAATAAGTTGATTTTTTTAACTTTCCTACAGTAATATTTCCCAAATGTGTAATTTGTTTCTTGAAATTTTAAGTCCCAACTTTCCAAACAAGGCGTATTTGTTCTTGGGGTTTAGATCATTTGTTAATACTTCCCTCAATTGCAATCTTTAAATGATAACATAATGTCTTTGTAAAATATGTGTCATTGTTGAGTAATTGCACTAAGATAATAATAATTTTCTCAATGCCACACATTTCCACTTGTTTATTCATGTCTGCTTAAATGTAATCGTGCTAAAATTCATTTACATCAGTGGTTCTAAAGTTTTTGTGGCGCCCACACAGATACACACTCTTCAGTTTATGAAATAGATTAATACTGATATTACAGCTGAGTACCTGGGGCCCCATCTCAGGAACAGTCAGAAAGCCAGTGAAAACCCCACTAAAACTGTTGAGCATGACGATGCTCAACAGCGTGCCCCACACCATCATGTGCCTGGGCCGACGACTGGAGAAAGAGCCACTGAGAAAGATCTGGGCAGTCTCTAGAACGGCTTGGCTGCAAGTCGCTTGCAGGACGAACCTGCAACAAGAAGTTCTTGGAGCATGTCATGCTCAACAGCTTGCCCCACACATCACGTGCCTGGGCCGCCGGCTGGAGGAAGACCCACTGAGAAAAATCTGTGCGGTGCTTGCCTGAAGGCAAGATGCTTGCAGGACGAACCTGCAACAAGATAGTACTAGAAGCGTCGAGTATTGGCTGAGATATCTCAGGGCAACAACTGCTGACATCGCAGTGTATCTTACCGAGAGGTTCCAGAATTTGTAATTTTGTGGGTGGTGGATTTTTGGCACTAGTTTTATACCTACCCATCCATATTGGTCATCCCTCTTCTTGTGGAGTACAAAATTTCAATTTTTTGATCGTTACATACATACTTACAAGGTGCTAACCATCTTCATTATTCTTCGTTGCATAAACTTCCTTTGTGGTTAAATTATTAGAAAGATGTGTAGCAGTTTTTATATGGCAAGTTGGCTTCGCGTCATCTGCTTCCACCAGTCGCCGGAAATAATAACTTTCCTCATCAAATAAGAATATTTACGTTGTTGCTTGTAATTGCCTCAATGCAAAGCTCAATACACACTGCATTACGTGGATCGAGAGGATTGTGGTTACGAGGGAAATATGCACTCAATCTACGGATAATGGTTCTGGGAACCAACTTCGCCCATGAAAGAGGATGTCAAGGTACATGCGATCTTGCGAGTAGCAGAATAAATTTATATACGAAAGAAAACAGTATGAGCGTTTTAGAGTAATGTGACAGTTATTACAGCTTCAACGATTACGTACATTTCAGGCAACGTAAAAAGAAATATAATTACATAATGAGTAAGTAAATTCTATGCATTTTCTTATCCAAACAATGCGTTAGAATAATATCATTACTTGGTTCTGAAACACTTTTGCTTTTAAAATTGCCTGACGCAATTGCTGTTACCGAGCATCACACGATCGGCTGGAGATAGAAAAATTGTATCCCCCAAAGCGCCAGCTAACTTCCAAAGAGAAACGAGATTCATTGATTTTATGAAACTCTTTGCAACACACTTCTGAACTGCTTTCAAAAATGCCCGAGAGATCGCGCCTGCTCCTGGGAGCCGGTATGACACATTGTCGGCAGGTTTTAGATTTAGATTTATTAAGTCAAAAAAAAAACAGTAAAAAATGTATGTGACGTATGGAGGAGACAATTATCTGCGTACGTTTTCTTGAGCTCCAGAATCCCTTGCCGTCATTTTGTCTATCAATAGTTGAAAGTTGAGTAAAATTTTAAAATAAATAAGAGGTTCAGTTTGCCAGAATCAAACGCTTTTCCATTTACGATGCGACGGGATCCCATTGTTTGAGAATCTGCAGCCCAGTAGTTTCGTGGCGATCCGCCTCGCTCGTGTAAAGAAGCTAAGTAATACGCGTATTGGCTGCATTGAAGGTTGGATTTCTACGTTGGTAAGCCTTCCTAGCATGGAAGTTCATTCGCCGTGCACCAGCGACTTAGAGCGTTACAAATTACGAATGGAATTCTTAAGAAGAACGCTTATTTTCGCCCACAGAAAGGTAACACTGACAATTTCGTCAGTACTTAATTATCCTAACGCCAAGATGCTAACTAGCCTCGTGGCGAGCTCTGGGTCAGCGTGCAGGCTTTGCATGGCCCCGGGCTCGATTCCCGGCCAGACAACATTACAGTGTGCATTTTCCTTGCAATTTCCCGATATATGATGCTGTGTGACGAGAAAATTAATTTCTCAGGTTGAGAAGACCGGCGTGGAGATGTCTACGTGCTAACCACACGTACCCGCTTAAACCATGGCCGTGAGGCAAGGACGTCGACGGTACGCCTGAGCCCGTTCACGGGCTGTCTCGCCAAATACATACATACATACATACATACATACATACATACATACATACATACATACATACATACAT
>BOPP01000311.1:677694-705999 GCA_017312745.1 Gryllus bimaculatus
GAGAGTGAGTGAGAGTGAGGGAGGAGAGAGAGATTTGTAGAAATGGTTGTGCGCGAAGGGCGTCTGGCCCATGAAGATTATTTCCTCAACACCCACAGGAAACGCCCTTTTAAGAACAAAAGACAACAGAGGAACAGGCTGATGCTCATGGGAGAAAATAAACATTCAAGTGACCTGAGGCATCTGAAGAACTGAGGCAGGGAGGATGAGATGGTCGAAAAAAATTGGGAAGCGATATGCAAGAGGTAGCTCTACATTCATTTCGTGGGTTGCATCTCATCCATATTTCTGTAAAAACATCGATTTTCACGACTTACGTATTGTGTCAATTTAATCCACTTGAATGTAGTGTCGTCACTGTTAGGCGTCGCTGCAAACAGTCGGGTGCCCTACGCGTAATCTAAGCGGCTTAAGCATAATCCTAGCCTAGTTAAAAGCAACGGAAACCGGAAACAGGTGTTCGGGTGAGTAATGAGGAGGAACTCTAATACGGGGATGCGACCAATAGCGCAGGCTTCGACAAGTAATTAGGATGGAAAAATGGAGACTACCTCAATTAATATCTTACTGGGAACCATTCGGAAAATGTAAGCAAAGAAAATCACATATACGTATTATGGAAACAAGTATTTATACGTATTTTGAAATAGTCTAAATTAATTTTTTAGTTATAATCAAGAAGAATGGAGAAGAATAATTCATCAAATTGTTTAAAAAGTGTTTTTTTATTTGTATTGTAATTGAATATAATTAATAATTAGTTGTTAGTAATACCGGGCACGTCAACTACTTGGGTCATTAGTCCCGTAAGTGAAGTACATGTTTTTGCTCGGAAGGTGGATGACTTTCCTTCACTCTATGGCGATATACGGCGCAAACTTACAGTCGGCTAGCGAGATTTTACTCAACCAGGTATCTCCCACAAATGGGGCACCGCCCCAGCTCTAAGCACAGCATTGATCTCCCGGCGATGTGTAGCGCATGTTAGTGTGTGTGCGTATGAAGGGTGAGAACTATAAAGAGGAAGGAAGTAGTGACTCATTTGTTAGGGTCCTGCTCGAGCATTTACCTCGTACTGATTGGCGAAACCATAGAAAACTAGCGGACAGAGCCGGCAGCTAGAATTCTTCTCCAGATAGCGTCTGAATTCGAGCTTGCTGACAAGCTAGTGTCGAAAATCCAGTCACCGTCGGGAGTCACCAAGGACCTCCCGGTCAGAGGCTCTCCAGTGATATCAGTTAATGCAGTGAGCAATTTCTTCCGAGGAGAATTTAATTATTGCGTAATTGTTGATTAACCGGAAAGACATGTAAACATTTCAAAAACCGTAAATATGAAAGCGCAGATGCATGCGACAAACCGATATCTATAACGAAGTTACCGAAAAGGGCGGCAGACTCCTGACCCAGGTATGTATGAAAGAAATACACGCTTTGCGGCGTCATTAAGGTACAGTGAAATCTGCGTATCTGAACGGTATATCAAACTTCTTTGTGCTTCACGATTGAGTGTCGCACAAAGACACCGGCAGTGGTTTTCTAGCGACAAACTGGAATAGGTAGCTCAGGGAATAGGTAGTTGATGTTTGTGCCTCTGGTCCTAGGGTCGAGTCTTGACGGTGCCAAGAGTTTCGATACCTTATAGACAGTTGGATCGAGTTCAGCCACAGCCTGGAGAAAACGACTGGCAGTGAGAGTTTTCGGTGTTTCCTTTTTTCGATCAACACCAGGCGAATGGCACAGCAGCACCTTAACAACGACCCACGGACCACGTGGGATTTTTTCTTTCCCTTTCTTGTCCTATCGTCACACCTTTTTAAATTCAACTCTGGGAGAATTCTGGTCTGCTCTTAGTGATAGTGTTCTGGGGTTTCTCCGATCAATGTCAGACATATGCCAGAGCAGTATTTTAACAAACGGGCCACGGATCGCGCGCGATCTTTCCTTCCCATTCTCTGTCCTGTCGTGACACTTTTCTTATACATACATACATACACGTTCTACATAGTAAGTTCTAAGCTCCACATTGATCTCCCGGCATGAGTAAGTGTAGCGCATGTTAGTGTGTGTGCGTGTAAGGGGTGAGGATAGGACTAGAAAGAGGAAGGAAATATCGCGGTCTGTGGCTCATGCTACACTACCACACGTTTCTGGAGACCAGTGGGAAGGTTAGAACTTGTCACGACGGGGGCGATGCCCCACTGATGGGAGATACCTGAACGGGAAAAGCCCGCAACCTGGCATGTAGTTGGCGCCAGATCTCACCATCTATTAGGGAAGGAACATAGCCCATCCAGTGAAGAAACATGTTCTGTCTTTAAGGGTCTAGTAAACAAAGCAGTTGAACGGGAAGTACAACGTTATCAATCAATCAAATTATTTTCTCTTGCTGAATATGAAGATGTCTTAATAAATTCTTATAATTCTTTCCTTTCAGTTATAAGCCAATTTGAGTCACCAGAATTGTATGCTGGGCAGGCTAGCTCTAGTATGATCTTCTTGCAAACCTGAGGTTTAGTTCAAAATGTTCAAAATATATTAGCAATAATTAATGTTAAATATTTTATATTAAATGTGTAACCGCAATAACTCTTATTGAAATTATTAAGTCATATTGAAATATTTCGAGTAAGGCAGGAGAGTTTAGCGGAAATATGAAATAGAAACAAAATAATATACACGAATCTATTTATCTCTTCTATGTCTGTTGAGTTTAAGTGGTTTGAAGTACATATGCACTTTTTATTATATTTTATTGATTTTCCCCTCTCAATTCCTTTGAGAATTCTTCCTTCATGTTCTTCGTTACCCGATCCTATCGAGAGATTATTATCTCAAAATGCATAACCGTGGTGTTATTGAACGCATTAACATTAATGAAACATTAATTTCAATTTACCTGATAATCACTTTTTCATTCGAGGTGCATAAAGATGTAGTGTGTTGAGAAGTATACCCCTGCATTCTTCGAGAAACAGAAGACATTCGGTTTTCTACCCGACCGACACTCCGGTGGGACCAGGAAGGCATTGGCCGCGTCCGCCATTATAGCGAACTCGGAGACCGTGCGAACGGCGACGAGCTGTCGCTAAATTTTAAAAGACACTTGAATTCATGTTATTGCATTCCCTAAATGTTCAAGGAATAAAAATGATGTTTCAAACCTCGCTATCTCCAAACATGTAAATCCCGTGAAGGCCCTTTTTTCATAGATCTGACCTCTACAACAACACCGTGCTGAAATTGGTCGTTGCTACAAGCAGCCGAATTTTTATTTTGTAACACTACACACACTTAGAATCACAACACTAAAGAAGCTGTTTTCACACATGTCTCAGAGAGCTCCACATAGGGACTACATCCATTCCCAAATCGCTTATTTTGGCTACCATCCTTTTTCCAGCCTCCAGACTACTCAGACACGCAACGATAGGTCACTGATTCATTGAATAGTGTTTCCTAGCTAGCGGACTGCTAAGGTACTTATTCCCGTAAGGTTAGTGCATGCTATTATCAAGAGAGGTAGCTGTGATCCCCTGCTGGATTGTGATGCTCGGCATGGACATACAGGTCGACTAGCGGGTTTTTAACAACCAGGTATCTTCCACCAACTAAGCAAAGCCAAGTTCTAAGATCCAGATTGGTGTCTCCACGAGTGAGCAGCACATTTAAGTTTAAGTGTCTGAGTGTCGGACAAGAAAGAAGGAAAAATCGCCCGCGGTTTGTTG
Organism: Gryllus bimaculatus; assembly: GCA_017312745.1. Classification (NCBI taxonomy): domain Eukaryota; kingdom Metazoa; phylum Arthropoda; class Insecta; order Orthoptera; family Gryllidae; genus Gryllus; species Gryllus bimaculatus. Next base: position 681,422 of record BOPP01000311.1, read on the forward strand.
GCCATTTGTTAGGGTACTGCGAACCGACGAATCTCCTCTTACTCCTAACTTTAATAATTTTTTAAAAATCTAATTATTTATTTTCGCCTGACTCAGCTTAATAAATTTTATGTTTACTCTTATTGTAAGTAACCTAACTCCTATAAAGTTTCAGAATGGAATCGCGTATAAATATTTATATTATGACAATTGAAGAAACCATGGAAAACTACCAGATATTCAGCTAGTGGTAAAAATTGCAATTTTCATTATGTAAAAGAATATAATCCCTGACAGTAGGATCCACTCGAATACAAATTCATACACAAATTGCTACTCATATTTTTGGTTTTCAATGCGCGCTAAAATAGGAAGAAAAATGTGCATCCTACGGTCATGGGAGGGGTGTTCCTGACCTCATTAGATATCCAGAAACTAAAAATACAGTTTTAATTTGGTCTGAAAAATTCAATTATTCGATGGTGTAATTCCGTCTACTCTCATACTGTGCGTAGCGACTGAATTACCTTCAATAGTGTGCCACTGCTTACCACACAGCTAACGTCATGTGGGAGAAAGAGACCAGCTATCAATAAATATTTCTATTCGTGTGATGCGTTATGGATTGGCAACTTTTGGATATTCTTGAAACGCAAAATAATTATTTCCCTATATACAATAAATAACTGCAATTACAATGTTATTGCAGCGTTTTTGAAGACTGTTGTAAACATTTTTAATTTATTTCAGTGTTACGCGAGAGTATGTTATTTGTTGTTCTTGAGCAGTGTGCGAGCTACGTTTTTAGTGACCAATTTGAATGTTTTGTTCTCCAAAAGTTTTGCTTTGACAGGTAGTTTTGCTTCTTTTGATTAAGCCATTAGTCCGTTTTTTCTATGCTGAGTAAACACAGCGCGGCTAATCTATTCCTCATTAGCGCAATGGTGGCGTGTTTGGCGCTTCATACTTACACGGAAGTACTATTGTATTTTATAAAAGTTACCATGTCATGAGACCGGAAAACTTCAACTTTATTCAATATATCAAGTAATTTTTTTTGTCAAATGTTTGATTTCTAAACCAAATTACAAATATAATTTCTTTTTTGTTTTATATTTGTTCAATTATTACCTCAAAACATTGTTGCTTCGATTGCTAGACTATTGTTGATTTTATACCCATATTTATAAACATTTTATTGGAAATAAAACATAAATAGTATAAAATACATTAGTTATAAGTTGGCATGTTGAAACGCTAATTAAATCATGGAATTACGGAATTTTCAAAACCATTGTTTCATTAATCAAGAATAATTACGTTCATGGTTGAAATACTAGCTTAATAAAGTGAGGGTCAAAAATAACTTTGGTGCGATTTCATTACTGTTCCCTAAATGCAATCTAAAAGTCTGAGAACTATAGGATGCGTTTTCCTAGTATATTATACTGTATATTAGGCGGGAATGAACAGTTTTGAAATATACACAATGATGGCTAACTGAATTTGAAATAATTCTGAATGCATTGCATAATGAACTTAATTTTATGTTCATTTAATTTACATACATATTCCAGTTCATGTGTGACTGAATTGACGGTCCTAAAAATGACGTAACTTTAATTAAATTCAGATTCACAATGTACTAGTCTAGATATCTGTTCATAGAATCAATGCCAACATTCATTTGCATTTCACACGAAATATGGATCTGAAGAAAACCAAAAACAACATAATTATGCACTTCATTAAGCGCTGGTTGCACTCAATTATCCAAACTACCTGTTTCATTCAGACGACTATTCTCAATAGAAAAAGAATAATAGAAAAAGCTGGAGCCCTGCACGTATTATTTTTTTAATGTCTGCCAATAATCAATTCACATTCTATATTCACATCATGAGACATGTGCTCTGCACATTCTTCTTTCTTGGCTACGAAACCTCGGCACTGCCACGGCAGGCCTATCCAATAAACGACGTATCAGTGGTGCCTCTTACCTGCTCGTCATTATCCCTGACGCCAGGGAGTTCCTCTTCTGGGGTTGGCAGCAGTGCCCTCGGCCCTTTCACTGCGGCCAGCACACACGTCATCAACAGCCACAGGAGAACTGGGGCATTCCCCTGTCGTCGGAGCATAAGTCGCGGTGTTGGCAGGACTGAGAGTGCAATCACAACCCTGCTGTGGAAAATAGCCACAAGTCATGCTAAGCACCATATACTTAGAACCAGTAGAGCTACCATTGCAAATACGTTATCGCCTTGTTTAAAAATGCAATTCGAAAAAAATATCATATTTCAACGAAAATGAGGCCATCTTCCCTGTGCCATTTTTAAGTTTCCCTTATTCTATTTGTGGGGGGAAACTAAAGCAAACATTTGGAAAGTTTTTTAGATAATGCTTTTTTTTATAATTTGCAACTTCAAGCACCATGTCGTGAAAACTTCTCGTGTTGTCATAAAACATATTGACAATTATAAACCCCTAAATGTTTAGAGCAGATTTTTATTTAAGGCAAAAATCTTCAATATTGTAATTTTGTTAACGTATTGAAAATTTTCGAAATAGAGTTTGGAGAAAATGGGACTAGCATCAACTTTTCTCTTTGGTATCCAAAGAGATGAAATTTTAAAGTAAAAGTTTGGAGCCATTTTTGAAAAACTATTGTGTTAAAATTGCTGAAGTTGCATGCAAAATTACGCGAAAACTACTCATATTTTCAAAAAATTGTCCTGTAAATGAACAGTAATTTGAGAACAGATTTCATGACGAAAAAAATTTCTATCTTCAATATTGTGGTTCTAGTTTGAAGACACCAAAAACAATTTTGAACTTTCGCATACTTGCGAAAAATCATTTCACGAAAAAAACTCTTCCCCTCTTTTAAGCGTGATTTACTGTATCCGTGGATATAGTTTAATAAATAAACGCAGAGCCTTTTTTGAAAATATTTTGAAAAGTTTTTAAACGTTTATGTAAAGTACGCTCCTGAATCAAAATATCTTTTTCAAACTCAGAGGATTTCCAGTTCCTTCAAATCGATCGAGGAATATCAATTTTGGAGATAATCGCCTGAACCGTTTTGGCACTAGCTTTGATCCCACATATAGAGGGACGGGCATACATTTTGCCGTCAATCGATTTTTCGGTATCAAGGACTCACAAAACAAGAATTCTGACTATACAAAGTATTGAACTCCAAATCACTTAATTAAATTTTATGGTTGTATAGTGCAGAAGACGTTGAAGAGTAAGGTACAAGTCTCATTTTGATTAAAATCAGTGAATTTTGGAAAATTGCAAAAAAATATAAAAAATGAAACTGCAAAATTGAACATATTTATTTTTGCCTCAAATAAAATAGAGACTAATCACCATAACAGTTGACGCGCCCGGTAAAACGAAATAATCAACCAATCTACTAGGTATCTCCCACCAGCACGGCAACCCCAACCTAAGGTCTCATCCAAACTATTGATTTTTGAACTGGAATTGAAAATAGGACCGGACATTGTGCCAGTAGACAATATTGAAGTTATATTATGCATTATTCAAAATAAAACGTCGGTGTTAATATGCGAATTTCAGGAGTAGTATGTGAATGAGGCTAAAAATGACACAATATTCAGAACATTGATCGTCAGGGCTAGCGATTAGAAATAGTCTTAGGAAGGGATGATCTAATTGCAGAAATAAAAATCGTCAAAAGAGATATTCCCAAGAAGAATACCAGAATCAGTTGAGACACGTTTTAATATCATACATGGGAAAAAACAAGTCTGTCATGATAATATTTTATTTCGAAATTAGTTACATAAGCTCGAGAACAAAAGAAATGTAAAGATTTTGTGTTACATTGCGTATTTCAAAACACAATAATGTTACATTTTGTGAAAGACGTATGTCAGAACTATTTCAAAATTTATCAATGGACGTACTTGTTTTAAATTCAACCCATGACATACCTGAATGTTAGAGTAAATAGTTGCTTTAGCAGTCGTAGTTTAATTAAGTTAATTTTGTTCAGTTTAGGGATTTTTATGTCACAATAGAGATAATTTTGGTATTCAAATAGCAGGACAAGTGGTTTACAAAAATTACATTAGAATACTGTAGCTACGTAGAATCATGTAAGTGACTTCAAGAAAAGAAGATACCCAGAGGAGAACTCAAAAGATTTTTTTATATCAGGACTTCAAACCATCGAAGCGGCACAAACATCAATTCACAGTAATATAAGATTCGCGATAAAGACACATTTTTGCCAAGAATAATACGAAAATTATCATTGCAATACATGTCTGCTCTAATGTTTTTATTTGATTAAATGAATGCAAAGTCATTCGAAGAACTCTTTATGGAGTGAAGTTAAAAAATTTCAAGTTATATTATTAGTGTAATTCAAAATTATAACAGGAAACATTACGGACGTTTTATATACATTTTTGCATTTGTAAGTAGAAGGGCGGCTTTAAATGTTTTTTATGAAGTTTCTCGAATACTCACGTGTTTTCCATGAAATTAAGCTGAAAATCGAATTTTCGCAAGCGTTCGAACGACATATTTTCAAACACGTCTCAAACGTTTTCAGAAAATATACATTTAGGAGCAGGTTTTACTCTTCTGCAATTTTCTTCAAGTCATCTTACAGTCGTACCGGCAGGGAACCGAAAAAATGTGAAAATAAGAAAAATAACCATTATACTGCTATAAATGGTAGCTGGGAATAATGCAGGGCAAAACCGAAAAGCTAGCACAGCTAAAGACGTTAGAAACGTGACTAGTACGAGAACGTATGTGTCACGTACTTGTAGTTTGTAATTGTACTCGATTTATTCAAAATAATCATCATGTATTGATTACATCTTAATCCACAAGAGAATTTCTTCTATGTCTGAGTGGACGGAATTTCACGATCAAATTCACTATACAAAATAAATTACACTTTCCATGAACGAAGAAGTAGGGAGTCCGAATACAAATTGCTTCCGGGAGAGTTTTACCGCTCACAGCCCGTTAAGAATAAGTGAAGTGAATGGGTGGTTCAATAAAATACAGTAAGAGTACTTTGATTCAAAAAAAACTGTTTCTTATGGATAAAGAGATTCTTTGAAAGACGAAAGCAACACAAAAGTTCTTTTACACAAATAACTTTGATCAGCCACACCTTTTATTGCTTTCCCGTATACTTACGTATATTCGGAGTATTAGGAAAATTATGTAATGCTACGGAAAATCGATTTCGAAATTTCAACGGAAATACACGTTTTGGGATCCCCCTGATACCGAAAAACTTCATTTTTTCAAAACGTCCGTCTGTGTTCGTCCGTCTGTTAACACTACTAGCGCCTAAACCATAAGTACGAATTTTTCCAAATTGAAGAATCCGTGTCCACCTGGCTCGAGTAAAAGCATTGATATATTGACAACAATGCTTTAAAATTTGTGGGTACTTTACATAGAGCCTCCCTGACATTTTATTTTTTAAAAACGGCTCAAGATTTTTTCTTTAAATATCTAGTAAGAATAGAAAAAAAATCACTTATAAAAGTGGCATTGACCTGAGAGTTATCTCTGAATTTTCGAAAATTGGAGAAGTGCGATTTTTTGGGGGATTTTCATACAACTACAAAATTGAAAATAGATTTTTCCTTCAAGTAAACTTTTTCTCCCTAGTTTCTTCCTTTTCTCCCCTTTTCTTCCTTTTCTTTTATTAAGGTCATGAACCTTTATTTGAAACTTTTAGGAGTTTTGGCACCATATTGCGTGTAATATTTGCAATTTAAATAACAAAAACAAGATTTTCTTAAATACGGCTCCAAATTATTTCTTTGAACTTTTCATAGGGCTAACTCCATAACAGGACCTAAACGCCATTTTGCTCTATCTGTTTTTCAAAATTACAATTATATTTTTTTGCCTTGTCTCTCACGTTGTTTATATTTACAATAGCGGTAATTTATTCAGATTTTTATATTTATGAGTACATGTGCTTTAAATAACGTCATTTAAGACTTCTAGTAAACTCAACAACTTTCTGTGAAAACTAGCTCAAAATTCCGCATTTTTGGAAAATTTCAAATGTCATTTTGTCAAAAATTGCTCCAAATTTTTACTTCAAACTTTTCGATCGGATAGTGCTACGAGTAGTTTTATTATGACGTAAAGTTCATTCTCGAGTATTTCTTGTTTTTTTAATACACGAATGTAATTGTTTTGAAAGATTTCACACTTCGTTAGTATGCATATTTCCAGCAATTTGTAAACACAGTTGTATTTGTGAGTTAGAATACTACAAATGGCATCTAAAGAAGTTTTTTGAACACTCAAAATTTTTCTGTGAAAAAGAGGTCGAATGACACAATAGTAAGCACAGTTTATTTTATGTTCTAAAAAAGTAACGTCGCTAATTTTATGATTTAAAGAATTACTTGCAGTTTGTTTGAAAAGCTCAATTTTCAACATCAAAAATATAACAATTTTCGAAATTTTTGAAATCCAGCATCAAACACGAGAAAATCAGGGGTTAAATGTATTGAAAGAACATTCAAGATCAAAACGTTTTATTACCCATTTTTTCGAAATTATTACCTGTGGCTGCCCAGTTATCCTCACTAGACTTTTCTGTGCATTCACGTATTAATCATAGTTGAATATTTTTGAATTCAAGATTTGCTCAATCTACCAAGTAATATTTGTAATGCCGTACCTCTGAGTGTAGATAGCAGAAGGTGCGTGCAGGTGACAGCAGGTGCCGTTTGTCACTTGTTTCCTCTGCGAACAGACGGTACGCGCAATGCGCCACTTCCTAAAACGAGTTACAGTCGAGAGTAATCGATAGTATCGTGACACCGACCGTTTAGGCAAGAAGAACTTTGCACACGTGTACTTTTCACGTGTCCGTTTCATCAGTTCATTTGTAGCCTATTACTGCTGAAAACTTTTACGTCAACTCACATGTTTTAATGCAACGGAATCAATTCTTCCAAACTGACATCTGACCATCATTAATCATCGATAATTATCGGTTCACATGCGACAAATCGACAATACACATATTTAACTGCACATTATTTTAATAACATTTCAAAGGGTATTAAAATTTCCATTAAAATATTTGTTTAAACATAAAATATAAAAAAAATTACACGTTTTAATGTAAGTGAGATTTGGAAGTATTAATTATGTTGCATACATCGTTTAGGAAATAACTTCCTGAGCTAACGTGTGCTGACTGTTTCGCGGAATGTAACTGCAGGGAACTTCTGCACCTACTAGAATTTTTGAATCAAACCGATAAGGTCTACTTCAGTAGACGTCTGGCCACGGAATAAAAAGTTTGCTCTCAAGACGGTATTTCAGCAGTAATGAAGCCTTCATTATGTTGCCATTATACCATTCGGTGTAGTGATTGAGTTGTCAGAATGCAATAAGGCAACATGATTGAATGTACTAGTATAATTCTAACGTGCAACTAGTTATATGTAGAATGTATTGACATGATTTATGATAATATATAGAACTTAATGGCTCTCTTAATGGAACTTAATGGAACTCTTGGCAGTTATTACGACGTCTTAATGAAGGCTTCATAAAAGACCGGTTGCGATAAAGAAACATGTTTTCGTGACAATTTCAACAGGCTTCCTAACATATATAAAAACAGATAAAGAGAAAAGAGCTTCCTGAGTACGTTTGCAGATAAATCAATAACTGCAAATTATTTCCTTGGGTGTTCTGACCAGAATGGAAAATTGTGATAAAAATGTTAAAACGTTACTTTACTGCAAGCAAATTCAGTATTGATGTATTGCCCTTCTATGTCACTTCTACGTCAGTGATGAAAAATTGTATAAATTTACATTCTTTAGTAGAGCATCACAAAGATATTAAAACAAGATAATATATTACGTTTTACGACAATTATTTTAAAATTTCTGACAGAAAGCTCATTTATTCAACAGCTGGTGTCCATTTAGAGTAAAAACTTTATATTCAATATAACACACACACTATTAAAAGTTCTCCTTGCAGTACAGGGATCGTTGGCAAAATGATTGGATCACTCGTGTGAGACAAGTTGAACCCAAACTGTCGTTGTTGACACGAGATTATTGATTTCCGGCGGCTATCGACTACTTCCCTTAGATTTAGTGTCTTCCCTTAGAGCAAACTAGTGACAGCTTCTCAAATTCAGAGGTGTGATATTAGGAAGATTGTTTCCTAATTAATTTTTACTTTCTCGTGATTAATAAGGAACTTCTTGAGAAAAGATAGTTATGTAATGCTGCGCGAAAAAACGGCGAATTTTCAGCGAAAAAATTCTTATTACACGGGTAACGAAAAAGTGAACAAATCTAGTTGCTAAATTTCGAAAAATAAATCCTCTAACACGTGGTGTAGCACAATCCCTGTTTTGTGGGTCCTTGATACAGAAAAATCGATTGACAACAAAACTTCTGACTGTGAACAACGCTAGCAGCTAAACTGTTCAGCCGATTTTCCACAAAATTTATGTTTTTTATTGATCTAGCTGAAGTCGCAGTCCCTTGAATTTGAAACCGATATTTTAATTTTGGGGTTACTTTACATGAAGCCCCTCAAGCACTTATAAAAATGTTCGAAAAAATGATTCAATTGATTTTGATTAAATTTTGTTCTTAGGTAATGTAATGGACGTTTAGAAAATAGCGCATGTCTCATGTTGGTTGAAAACTCTAATTTTTTGAAAATTAAAAATATTCAAATTTTTCTTACGTTGCAATTTAAAATTTGGAGAAAATCGGTAGAACTGTTTAGGTGCTCGCGTGGACTACAGACGAATAGTTAGACTTTTGCCCACCATTCAATTTCTCGGAACCAATAACCCGTAAAATGTGGATTCTAACACAACTTGTCAGAGGAAGTAATTTGCTACACACATAAACAGATTTATTCATTTGTTTGTTACAAGAGCCTAACAATAAGAGATTTTGTGTCGTAAATCTGTGATTTTTCGCAGCGTTGCACTACTTTTTCATCTCACAACGGTCACAACATCTCACAAGGGTAGGAATTTTAAAAAAATGTCACACGCAATGGTGACACAACTTTTGACTCTCACACACACACACACACACCTCACTAACACTAACCTCACAGTCAGAGGCTGTGAGATCGCAGCTACGCAAGGAGAAACTTCCTCTCTCCAAAGCGACAAACATGATTCGTTGATGTTTTCGGGCACGTCTCCTGCTATAGTCACTTGTGAAGTGTATATAATATCTCGGGAGATGGCGATATTACGATTTTACTTTCTCACTAGACAGTGACATCCGGCGCCGACCTACATTATCAGTAATATGAAGCGCGGTGTAGAAAGACTTGATTATTTTTAGCAGAGAGTTGTCACCGATTTTGCGTCCTCTTTCCTGCGCAAGCGCAGCGGATATGCTAGAGACGGTCGCCATTGCGCTAACGCTCATCTGGATGGTTCCGGCGCTGACCGTGGAAGGAAGGAAGGCGCTGTTGCCAGTTCCAGAAGACGAGCCTGTGGGCGTCACGAATCACGACGAGCAGGTACGGGCTGCTACTTATGGCAAGTCCCGGAATATACATTACCGATTTCCAATGCGCGCAGAAATTGAAAGAAAATTATGCAGCCTCTGGTCATGTGAGAGGTGTTTACGGTTTTGTAATATACCCAGGAACTTAGTAAGAGCCCAAATCAATTAGGCGAATTCGATCTAGTCTAAAAATGAAAACATTAGATTGTATTATCCCACCTATTTTTGTCTGTGCTGCGTGTAAATTGCACTTATTTTCTCATCGCTTGCTTCATAATGCTACACGTCATGCAAACCTTAAAGGGAAAAGATCTGCCATTAAATACTTGCTAGCCATCGGGACTACATACAATACTGCATACATACTCGCTCAAACAAGCGGTACTTTCAACGACAATTAATAAATGCAAGAGACAGGTACATTTTCGTGAATGGGTCTCCCAGGAATTTGGGGCAGCCTAGGAAGATAATCGTTTATTAAGACCTCTTTTGCAACTTAAATATTTGAATATCAGAAACACACTTTAACAAATAGTCAATTTACAAATCGCAATGCGCAGGCCTTGGAAACAAGCGCACGGTCACGCTACTTGATGTTTTAAAAACCAACCTGCTTCTCTAGAGGCCGACCGGGGCGTCGTGGCAACGGCGCGCTGTATCTTGCGGCAATACTTCGGTTCGCCCCAAGTTCCGCCGGGATTCGCCTCCATTCGCGACCAACTCCCTCTGGCTCCACGTAAACGGCCGATAATTCGCCGGATCCACCCCAGCCGCGTACGAATACATGTTCCTCACGGGTACTGGAACGCACGACGCGTGATTGATGTTCGGTCGGCCAGTTCTAGTCCTTAAGTCGCGATCTTTCTTCCACTTGCGCGGATGTCCGTACCAGTAAACTGCCGCACTGTCATATTACCTACGCAGGGGAGGAAATGATGACACGGTCCAATCGGCTACAAACGATTTTCCTGGTCTTATTGGTTTTTTATCAGTTCTGGTGCCGGCAATTCCACTTTTCAGTAATCACTGATTGTTAATCCTTATAAATCCGTGGTTCCACACCCAGCGGCCACAACTCAGTCCGAACTGCACTTAACAACGACAAATTAATCTTTGGGACGCAGCACTGGCTACGTCCGTGCTTCAGCATCGGGCCTCTTCCCGCGCAACTACCTAACGCGCGGCTCGCCTCGGCGTTATCTCCTCGATTTGACCGGTTGTGGCGGCGGCGGGTTATGGCTGATCAACTCCAGTACTTTCTTTTAATTATAATAGTGATCATTTTTAATTGTTTCTAATACAGAAACGTTCTTCGTTTATATATATATATATATATATATATATTATATATATATATATAATATAATATATAGTTATATATTGTGAGTACTGGGAAACGGTACTTTCACGACAAATAAAATCAATAAAGGACGGGTACATTTTCGTGAATGGGTCTCGCAGGCGGAAATTGACGCTGCCATTAGAAGAATATTTAAAAGAATTCTTTATGCAATTGGGGTTTAATAATGAACACACTAATAATACATTAAGTTTTTTACAATTTCGCAGTGCGCAAGGCTTTTAAATAGTTCGTGCACGAGTAATGCTACCTTTGAAGCTTCGATGTCCCCGGCTGACTGGAGGGGCGTGGCCGCCCGTGGCAACGGCGCGGCGCCGCTCGGCAAACTCCGCTCCGTCCACGAAGTTGTCGCGGAAGGCCGATTTCGGCGGTTGGGTTCCGTGTAACTGCCCCAACACGGCAGCGGCGTCCCGTCGCAGCCCCGAATTACAGCCGTTTCCTCAATCCCAACGATTGTTTCGCATCGGTGCGCCGGCCGCTGCGCATTACATCCCAACGACATGAAATGCGTGTCTATCGATCACTGAAATGCCACTGCTTAATGTTTTTCACGAATTCGGTCCTGGTTTCGCACTGGCTGTTTCTTCTGAATCATCTGATATTTTTATTTTGGCACCTCTATCTCCCACTCAGTAGCTATAATCCAGTTCCACACTGTTGTTTAATTTCAGCCACACATTTGTTTGGGGCATCGCAGCCCATCCGCACTCTGCACCCGGCTTTCTCCGGTCTATATTCTTCACCCGCCTAGCGGCCCCCTCTCGCCAATTATTACACCCGCGCTCGTGGCTCTCCGTTTCGGCTACTGCACCGGCGCTCGTGGTCCTTGTTCGCTACTGACTAACCGTCACTCAACGTGCGCACCTGCCCCCCGGTTTGACCGTTCGGTGGCAGCGGTGGCGGCGGAAGTCACTGCGGCTGATCGAATCAGCGTTTCTGGCTTCTTATAATTAATAAAGATTTGCTAATTATTATGTAGAAACGTTCTTCGTTTTCAAATATATATATATATATATATATATATATATATATATATTATAATATATATGTGTGTGATGTGTGTGGTGTGTGTGTGTGTGTGTGTTGTGGTGTGTGTTGTGTGGTGTGTAATGCAGAATCCAAAAAAGTCCAATACTTCAGTTGGCAAAGAGTATAAATCATCTAAAAATAAGTGAGTACGGTTAGAAGATGAGGATAATATTGTTACCGGAGCAGACAGCCTGCGTGCCTCCGATGTGCACAAGAAACTAGCTTGGGCGCTATACTGCTTTTTTGCATTCTTTTCGAAAGACACAATTTCGAAAATCACATAGAGTAACACACACAAATGACACAGGCGCCATTATTGTAAGCATTCCTTCTTCCTACTAGGCAGAAAAAAATTTAAAGAAAAAATATAGATGGTTGAGTATTTTTTATTAAACAATTTTAAACACAAATACGCGCAAAAGACACTGTTCTTGATATATGGATATTCTTAAGCAGGCTTGCATTTTTAGGAAGAGATTTTGCTCATGCAAAAAATAACCTCCTCAATTTCGTACAGTTTCAAATGATGCGCGAAATTTTTTCGAAGTAAAGAATTCGCCCAGAAATAGAATTAACACCACTTTTTTACACATCATTTGCCACACACAACATTATTTTAAAAATATAAAAGATTAATATATATATTGGAACACAGCTGGCCACACAGCTGACCGCTTAAAATAGCATGTATGTCTTCGCGTCACGCGTAGGTTAGTGACGCCGAAAAGTAGATAAAAATCAATTTGAAGGCGGTTGTATGGCGTGTCAAAATTTGAGCTCAATCGGTGCAAACCTCCCGTTTTGAGTCTTCTGAAGCGTACACAGACCAACTTACATTATATGAGTGTATTAAAAATTATATATTATATATATATATATAATATATATATATATATATATTATATACTCATTTAATATAGTTATAACGGGTTAATTTAACCCTTGAACTGCTGCGGGGCAACCGACTGTAAGTCACACGTGTTGCGTCAAGCTTTTCGCTGCGGGCCCCACTGTAGTCTAAGCACGCTCGTACATAGATATCGCGCAAGACGTCTCAATTATTCGTAATTCCTAGCGATAGCCGAAAGCGCATCTGCACGATCGAACACATCCAAAGGCTACCGGAACGTGGAGGTTCGCGTACGATCCCGTCCAGAGGCTTCCAACGATGTATACAAGGGGCGTCACTTAATAGGTGGGAAAACGACTATATTTTAAAGTAGTGGTGGTGGTGGGGACGGACCAGAGAGTGGTGGGGGAAACGGAGAGAATTGTCAGGTCCGCCATTATCGCCCATCCAGGTAAGCAGCGCTTTTACAGGAACTTTTGTGAACTAATTTAAAAAGAATTGAAGTGTGAACGAATTAACGAAATTGCCCACAAAATTTGATATTCATTGTTTTAAGTACGGTTATAATAGAGTTTCTCTCGGTGATCGCTTTTAATGAAATTTTGCTCAAGAGATGTAGTAAGTAATTTTGAAAAATAATGCCGAAATATAGGTGTTGTTTGGTTCCAAATTGCCACAATAGAAGGAGTGATGCGGAAAAGACTAGGGTGGTGTCTTTTCCAAGTGATCCTGAACGGTAAGTGAAATTAAATATTTGGGATGATTCGTTTCGAATGGCTTAAAATTATTACGATAATGAATGTTCATTTATTTATTTACAAATAGCCCATTGCTAATTTAAATAAATCAAGTTTTGCTAACATATCCTACCTGCATAATTTTAACAATTATTATCAAACAAACAATGACAATGACTCTATTCTTCAAATACCAAAATCAATATAATAATAATAGCAATTTATTAACAATTCAACTGGTCATAGAATAACTTTCCTCAATTTATATACGAAATTAAGTTTCTTGGCTATTTTGTTTTTAGTGTATTGAATACGATATTTTTATAGTTATCTGTAATAATTGTTAGAAATTTTTATGTCCTAACCATTTCAAATTTTTACCGTTAAGCCTAATTGATTGTCTTGATTCTACTTCTTCCCTAAATTTATCATGCCTCATAACCATACACTTTTTAAAATGTATTTATTTATTTATTTATGGTCACTTTATAACGTCAAGATCAACGACCCCTGTCATTATACAATTGTATACATAAACATCAAAGTTATAATTATTACAAGGACAAAAATGTTAAATTTAATCACATTTTTCACAATAAGTACGGTTTAATCTAATTACAGTTCTAATACATTAAGCAGCTATAGAAGCTGTATTTATGTAGTTGCTATGAATTTTATTATTTTGGCACGCCCGTCTGTGGCACTGAGTAATTTTTGTAGAGTTCCTTCAATTTTTAGACGTTTTCTTATATTATTAGTAGGGCATTGAAGAATAAGGTGGAAGGTAGAGACTTCTGCATCACACTTTGGGCAGGGTTCTGTATCTGATCTTTTGAATAGATGGCAGAAATTAAGATTGAGATGGTCTATCCTTAGTCTAGTGATTACAACTTGTTCTCTTCTCATAAAATGTTTTCCGGGGAGAGTTAGGTCAAGAAGAAATTGTCTCACTAAATGGAGTTTGGAAACAACCAATTTCCAGTTAGAATTCCAATAACTGAGGCAGGAGTCCTTTACAAATTTTTTAAAGTCTTGGAAGGTGCCTTGAATTTGGTTTTCGGCGCAGGTGATATTTAGGTCCCATTTATAGCTTGCTTTTCTTGAATTTCCTGGATTTTTGGATAATTGGATTGGAAGTGAATCTGTTTTCAATGGCTTTCAGAGTTGATAGAGAGTCTGAAAAAATGGCAATGGGAGTATCTTTTGGAGTCTTCACGCTCATTATATTGCCTCGAAGAACTGCCTACGATTCGCAGGTACCAATGGAGAAATAATCCGGGAGGCGGTGAGAGTCAATTTTATTAATTGGAATATAGCACAGCTCGCATTTTCATCACGTTTAGATCCGTCTGTGTAGACTTGGTAAAAGTTGTTATATTCTTGAAGCAGTGTCGATATTCATTCTTGAGTCCTATCAATAGGTTCATAGATGTTCATTGGTATTTGGAGAGGTTGGTATTAGTTGTGATATTAAAGATATTTTTTTTCTCTCTCTGAGAGGTAATGAGAGCTGATCTGGATTCATATACGCTAGGCTGAAGGTTGCTATATATAATTGAATTTGAGGGTTTGGGGGGAATGCTAAATGTGGAGTAGGCATAGGTTATGCATTGAACGTTTCTTCTTAATTCCAATGGTAGTTGTCTTGCTTCTACCAGTAAGCTGTTACATGGGCTGGTTCTAAAGGCACCAAAGCTTAAACAGCAAGCGTTGTTAATCACAGGGTTTAGAATATTCAGAATATTTTTTGATGCTGAGCTGTAGATTACTGCCCCATAATCTAGTTTAGATTGAAGGAGAGCTTTATTCGAGCATTCGAATTGTGCTCCCCATTTAATGGGTGATAACGTTTTGATAATATTATGTCGTTTTTTAGATTCAACCTTAAGAGCCGTTATATGCTGTTTCCGTGAATGTTTGGAATCAAACAGTATGCCCAGAATTGCATGCATAAGCCCTTTTAAGTCGGTGACCACCTAGTTTTATAAGCACTTCTTCATTATTGTCATTTAGTCTTCTTGTGATCACTATAAACCCTGATTTAGTCTTCGAGATAGCCTTGGCTGACCACTTGGTGATTCTGTCTACCGATTCTTGAATACTATTTTCTGTTACTTTAAGATTTTTACCACTATATATCAAGGTAATATCATCTGCAAAAATTAATATTTTCACTGGATCTTCTATTGTACTGCTTGCTTCATTAATAACTAGAAAGAATAATAGAACACTAAGAACAGATCCTCGATGTAAACCATTCAACATCTGTGTAAGATGGGATTAACTGTCTAGAATTTTTACTCTGAGATATCTGTTGTTTTTTTTAGGAAATTGATAGTGAATGCTAACATGTTTCCAATTATATGTGATTTAGCCAGAATGTGTATAAGTCTACCTTTATAGACCATTTCATATGCTTTTTCAATGTCCATTGAAACCAGCATTACATACTGTTTCATAGCTAGGGCATCCTCATATATATAGTATTGACATTTACTAGGAGTTGATCTAAAGGATCGGAAGGCGCTTGATATGGTGTGATTAAGTTGCGGTTTTCCAGTATCCGTTTCAGGCGGCGACAAACCATCTTCTCTAATATTTTACATGTTATTTGTTAGGGTGATTAGGCGGTAATTCGTGGGTAGTGTGCGATGTTTATTAGGTTTTGGTATGGGGATAGCATAAGCTTCTCTCCATTGGTCGGGAAAGTGTTGTTCACTCCAAATATAATTATAAACGCGAAGTAAATACGTAAGTTCAACTTCAGGAAGGTTCATCAAAAAACTGTTTGGAACCTTATCGGTCCCAGGCGTAGAATTTTTTTTTTGATCTAATATATTAAGAAGTTCTTCCGTAAGGAAAGGTTTGTTGTAGTTTTCGTTATTGTCCCTAGTTAATAGCATAATGTTATGTCCTAAATTTCGGCTTAAGGAACTTCTAGATAGAAATTTTGGGTCAAAATTATTGCTATCTAAATTTTGAGCAAACTTTTTCGCTAAAAGGCATAATACGGCATGAGCTCCAACATGTTTTACGCCAGTACTACCAATAAGACATTTAGGAATACTGGGAATATGTCTTCCACTAATAGCTTTTACTTTATGCCAAATCTCTGATATAGGACAACGGTGTGTGATGGAAGAGGTGTACTTTTGCCATGATTTGATCATTGTGGAGTTGAGAGTAAGTCTTGCAAAGGCTCTTGCTTTCCTTTAAGCAATACCATATACCACGGTTTTCTTTTTCTTTAATTTCCTATATGCTGTTTTTTATTTTTAATTGCTCGTTCTTATTGCTGTAGTACATTGCTCGTTCCACCACGGAACTTGGCGTTTTTTTAATTATACACAAAGTTTTGGGAATTGCTGCTTCTAGAATAAGCGAAATAAAGTTCTGCACTAATCTACTTCTTCAGAGTCCAGCTTGATTGGTTGATTAAGAGTTGATATATTGGACTTAATGAACTGTTGGAATTGTCTCCAGTTAGCTTGTTCTATGATCCATTTAGGCTCACATCTCAGATTGGAAAATAGATATGTCTGGAAGAATCATGCTAATAAGAAAGTGAGCACTATCATAAAGGCAGTTGTTGATATACCATATAATTATAGCTGCAATGTCATTTGAAGTAAAACTAAGATCAATGCTGCTTTCAGTTCAATTACTACTGTTAAAGTGGGTGGCCAAAACTGTGTTTAACAAGGTAAGATCATTCTGATTATCTAACCAATCTTCAGTGATTTTACCTCTTCTGTCTGTAATAGTAGATCCCCATAACGTATTGTGACTGTTGAAATCTCCTACAATAAAAAAAGGTTTGGGCAACTGAAGGAGAATATTGTCAAGTTCATAGACATCAAAGTCTTGCCTATTGGAGATAAAAATATTCCCACACATTAATGTGGGAAATAATATTAACCTTTACAGCTGTGGCTTCAAGAGAAGTTTGGAGAAGAATAGCATGTACATAAATATCATTTTTAACAAGGATAGCTTCACCACCAGAATCAATTGGAGCATTATTTCTATTACAACAATATGTAGTATAACCAGGTAGTTTACCAGACAGATTGTCTTTAAAGTTTGCTTAATGTAAACATAGTATCTGAGGTAGATTATCATTAACTAATAGTTTCAGGGATGATAAACCGGCATAGATTCCATTACAGTCACATTGTAAGATATTCATTTATAGTAATTTTTCAGATATATCTGCGTCTAAATCATCTATTTGTTCTTGTGCAGTCTTCAACTTGTTGATAATATTTGTAAATCTGTACTTTATTGACTTTTCTGTAAGTAGTGGATAGGATTCAGACAAAATTTGGATAATAGATGTAATATCAAGTGAACATTCACTGGCTGGAATAATAGCTATGGGTTGTTGGGTTGTTAGGCTGAAGCTTAGTCAATGAAATGTTTCAATTGTTTATATGCGAGGGGGTTATCAATTGAGTTAGCTTCATACTTTGCTTTAAAGGGATCACGAAATTCAACTAGTGCTTTGGGAGTGATCTTAACAGGAGTACTAATATGATTTGATTCTTGACCATTTTTCTTTTTCTTCTTAGTTCTGCTTACTACTATTACAAATTTGTCTTATTTATCTTATTACTTTCAGAACCAATCTGGGATGAAGATTCTGATGGGAGAGTTTTCTTAGGAATAGAGGGGAAATTATTATCATTTACTGCAGGATTTTCCTTTTGGCTTTGTGGTTCAGAAAATTCAAGGGAATTAATGGTTAATTCATTTTCAGATTTTTCATTTGTCAAATCATATTCTGTTGCAGAATGTTGAATAGATTTGTAATTACATTGGTTTTCTTAATGACCAGACTATTTACATAAGACGCTTGTGATATCATCTGTAGAAAACAAAAATTCTATATTGGGTACATAATACAATTTTGTGGTTGATTCTGGAAGATTGCTAACATCTTCAGGTGTTATTCTTTACTTGTCCTTGAAATTCATATAATGTGTAAATCCTGGTTCAGGAATACCAGCTTTAATAAATTAGATATTGAACTTTATATGGATATTCTTGTTGGATAACATCATGTGGTATCACAGGGCAAACATTAGAAATTAATAATCTCTCAAGCTTATTGATTGAAGGTCATCAGCTTATGATCCTTGATAGTTAAAATAGGGTATTTGCTAGTAAGGTAATCTGCAGATTTCTTAGTATTCAGAAATACACATAGTCTGTTATTTGATAACCGCTACACGAATCTAATGTCATTAGGGTTCATTATTTTTAGCAAGTTTAGTAACATATTATTTTATGGAAATACCTTAGTGAGCTTCTATGATTACTCCTTGATCTTTGGATGGAAGCACATCACTCACAGTGGTGTTGGCGTAGGTCTTCTTTAACTTGATTTTCAGGAGCTTGATCCATCGGAAGTTTGGTTGTGTTGTTGTTTACACTGAGATTCATTACAGTTAGTTTTCATCCGCGTTAGGATGACTTTTAAATAGATGTTATACTGGATTGATACTGATTACGAATTGATGTGACAAAACACAAAGACCCAACTGATAACTCTGCACTCGCGGACACTACAAGAGAAGGCACAATCGGAGGTGTTACCCTGCGGAATCCTCTCTTCTCCACGCCCAACTCGCCACCCCAACCGACTGCCAATGTTTATTCCATGGAGTCGGTGGCCGGCGTTCCGATGACACTAGCCTAGGTGGCGTTGTCCATCTCTAGGCGGCAACCGCGTGGACATTTCAATTTTTATGTTGCCTGCCTCACGTCAGCGGCACAATGTGATTGGTCACAATACTTGTTTTCAATTATTCTCGTGGCCTTTTTTTGTTTATTATTATGTAATTAATTAGTGGAAGATAACCTCGAGAATTCCACGTGTATTTATGAATATACTTCATTTTGAGGAATGTATTTGTTACTTTCAGTTCATTAAAAGCTACTAATTCTCCAGGTTTTCCCCCCATTTTGATTTACTGTATCTTCTCCATTAATTTTTATTGAATTGAAAATGGGTACTCTTCTAATTCGAGTATTCAGATCTCTTCCTAAGATTAGATGATCATTAGTTGATTTATTAAAATACTTCTGGAGGTATTCATAGAAAAAATGTTTTTTCATTTTACTTTTCGCTATCGCTTACCAGTAGTGAAAACGTTATATGATGCTGCAGGAAAAAAAGCTGCGAATTTTCGGTAAAAAAACAACTTATTGCTGCAGGAAAGATTTAAGAATGTTCTGTGTTGAAAGAGATTACAGTATATTTTGTTTAAAATCAAACTGGTTTAACGCAGCCCTGAGACCACCAGAAAGATTATATATATATATATATATATATCATTATCTCGGTGGCAAGTTCGTGTAATTTATCATGGGTTTAGCATTTAGATAGATCTAAGTTTTATCCTCCTGTTTTTCTTCTTTAAGGTCGCATCAACTTCTAGGTCATTAGCGACCACTATTGCTTGTAATGGTATGGTAACTGTGAGGATGACACGATATTATTATTATTATTATTATTATTATTATTATTATTATTATGATGATGATGATAGGGGGTGAAAGGTCGAACACAATACAACCATGCCCGAGGCGGGACTCGAACCCGCGATCCTTCGGTCCGAGCTCACTACGGCACTACTGCTTTAGTGGATTACACCGGATCGGATACCCCATGTTATTTATCGCTGGAGTATGGAAAATGAAATGAAGATAGTGAGAGGTGAAAGGACGACACACACTTATAGACGTATACAGACACACCAATGCTCGGGGTGGGACACGAACCTCCAATCTTCTGGTCCGAGACTGCTATGGCACTACTACCTTATTGATCTCGAGCATCTGATTGGTCTCTTCCTTGTTTTTAAAGAGAATGCTTTTAATAGGACGGTGATTTTTTGTTTCTATTACTATGGTTATTTGGTGATTTGTTAAGTTGCGTTACTTCAGTAATTGAGAGGATTAACGTATTGATGTGAGTTACTGCCTGACTGATTTCGACGGGGCCATTAAGTGTTTTAACTTGTAGGATTTTACATTTTAGTATTGCTTGGAATTTTCTCCAGTTGTATTTTAAGGTATTTGATTTAGGTATTGGCATGTAATGCGGTTAGTTTCTGTACCAGGATCTGATCAGAATCTAGTTCGGATACTGTGATGGTGTAAGCAAGATACTGCCCATAGTTCATTAAAATGCTGGAACATGTGGAACAAGTCTTGCGCATTATATTCGTTAATACGAGAATTTCCCGCGGCGATTATCTAGAAAAGTGATAACATTTTGTCCTTCCTCTCTGGATGGGGAAACAACGGATCTACGTTTTTCCACTTCTGTCCTCGTTATCAGGCCAGGACGACGATGAGATAGCATTTCCATATCTGTTTATTGTTGGAACAAGAGTTAGTTCTTGGTGTGCAAGATAGTACTCATAGTCAAAAATTTAGATGAATATCAGTTGAAAACACATTGTTTACGAAATTAGGGTTTCATATGCTTTGTTTTATAGTTGAGTTAATACGAGTTTGAAGAAATAATTAAAGATAGATCATCTCGCAGGGCGTTGCATTAATTGTTTCTTCTGTGTATTGTAATGATAATAATTAGGTTTCCATCATTTTAGACAAATAAAAACCTAAATTAAATCATAATAACTACCAGAATGCATCAATATCTTGAAATTCAGTTATAACCTATTTTATTTAGCACTAGCTGAAGTACTGGGCGTTGCCCGACTGTTTATAATATTTTATTAGACAAAAGGACATTTCATCTAATTCCACTCTGTGATGGAGCGAACTTCTATCTATTCTATTGTATCCCCGCTCCGCCCTTCTCCGCCTTGCTCGCACCTGGAAATAGCAAGTCTTCCTCACTCAATTACGCACTAAAATGTATTTTGTTTTTTTCTTATTTGGGAAGAAGTCCCCAAACTTCATTCGTACACTTAGTTCGTTGAATACTCATTCACGCGTTGTGTGAAATGAAGATTTCAGTTACAATGAAGCATCGACAATTTAACGAGGGCTGCGAACCACAGACGAGCTGTTTGTGTGACCCACTATCTTCTGGGGTGTGTGGATCAGGGTCTCATCAGAGGTAGACACGGCAGTAATATATTGCTCACTTCCAGCTTCTTCTATGACATTGTATACATTCAAAAAAACCTGTAAATTTCTGGTAAACATCAGAAACGTTCCAACGCTCCTAATTGTACGAAAAAAACTAAGTTTAAGGACGTTATAATAAGTGTACGATAATTATAATAGCTTTCCCCTTTTACATAAATAACAGTTTTGCGTCTGAAATGAATCCGCTTGCTAATCAGAGAGAAATGTGTAATCACCCCACTTAAAACCAAGCGTGGGAAGTTTGAAGTTACAATTCCGATTTTTTAACATTTTTGAAAATACAAAGAGGCATCTCCAATTTCTTTACCGTTCGCTGCTACATACGGGAAAAATTATTGAAAAATCAGAGAATTCAACTAAAATGACACCTGTCCATGGTCTTAAGTGTTCTATAATCTATATGAAAACAAAAAATACAGTCGAATAAGGAGGTAAAAAGTGCATCCAAACCAAATGCATAATCGCGATACGCACATAAAAGAATATAAAAATTCCTTAGATTACAGACAAAAAAAATCAGCCTCTTGGGACAATATGTTACAGAGATTCAAGAAATTGTTTTTTTTTCATTTTTTCTCACCTTGTATTACATGTGTCAAGTTGAAAACAAATGCAGTGACGTAAACGATGCAGTGACGTAGAAGGTTGAATTTGAAGGTATTTTTGTCAACCAATTTTGACGCCAAAATAGAAAAATAATGAAATTGATTTTCGACGTTTTACCGTTGGAGTGCTGTCTCAGTTTTTGTTTCTGTAATGTGTCTCATAAAATTCTATAACATATTTTTTTCAGATGTGGATGACAATGAAACATTATAACTAATTTTATCAGTATAAACATTTGAAATTTGCTCCAAAATGTGACTAGAGAAAACGTTTCGCCAATGTTTAATCAATTTATATTTAAATTCGCGCGTTAACCTGCACGAGAAACGCAGCCTCCAGTAATTTGGTTTTCTTGTGGAGTTGGTCAACGGTCAGTTAGTAAAGGAACAGTTGGCACTCAGAAACAGACATCCTAAATTATTCTTTTCATTATACGTATTTAAATCTACCAAAAAGTTACATGATGCTTTTACATGTTCACCGAGATTACATGCTGATCTCGTTACAAAATTCCCTTTGAAGTTTCTTTTTTCGCCAACTAGGGTATTTAATTAATTATACCTTTCTTAATCCCCGGATGAAACTGCCGAGAAAACTTTCTCTCGCCTCAGATTTCTCTGTAAAGATGGCATCCTCTGCAAACTAGAAAAACACATCGACCAATTCGATGCATTCTTGGTGGACCGGGCGGAAATATCGAAAAATTGGCCGTCCGCGGGGCGGGACCGGATTGGCGGTGGGCAACGGCCCTTCTCCAGGTGTTGCCAAGAATGCATTGACTCCGGCCGCGGAAGCCTACGAACCCACATCCACCTATTCGTCTACTGTATGAGAGGCAGCGAAGGTCTTGGTCATTTGAAAACAAACTTGAGTTTCAGTAACTGAATTGAATTGAATTGATGCATTATTTTACGTGGCGAGACTCGAACCATCAGGCCCACTCTTCCGTCTGATCACGCAAATTTCGCTACGCTCCTTTTACCCACTAGCGCAGAGGGGACGTATTTCTTGGGTGACGGAACAGGCAATTCGAATTTAGCTCAGAGGCTTCATTTAGGTTTGAGGATCTTTTACATGGAGTAAATCTACTAACATTGGACAGCCGGCTTTACTCCCCCCCCGAAAGAGTACGAAGGATTTTTTTTCGTCCACAGCTTCGATCGGGTTTGAACCCGCGAAGTTGGGTATAAGAGACCGATACGTTAACCGTTACACCATCGACGCCGCGTAAACTGTTACTTTACAAGGTCTTCGTTGTTCTCAGAGGCATACACCAAAGCAGTTTTTCCATCATTATTTCTTGAATTCACCCCCGCCGTCGATGCCAGAGCAGCCACACAACATCCAAATGACCATTTTGAAGATAGTATCAATGCTCTATGCCCGAGTGTGTCCATGAAGTTTACAATAGTGTTAGCTTTCAATGGCTCGCGCACTACTTTGGCGTGACATTTCCATACGTTTTATATATTGGCCTTTATTCCATACTTGTTTTCAGCATTCACATCCGCATTTGCTGCATCCAAGAGTAGCTGCAGAATTTCCAAATAATTTTTCTTCGAAGATAATATTAAGGCTGTATTTCCGTCGTTGTCCGAAATGCTTACATTTGCGTTCGCTTTTAATAGCTCGCGCACTACAGTGGTGTGACCATTCGCCGTGGCAAGTATGAGAGCCGTTTCTCCTTCATTGTTTCTTCGATTCACTGTCGCATTCGCAGCCAGGAGTAGCCGCACCACCTCCAAATGACCTGACCTTGAAGATAGTATTAGGGCTGTATCTCCGTCACTGTCCGAAATGCTAACATTAGCGTTTGCTTTCAAAAGCTCGCACACTACATGGACGTGACCTTTTGATGATGCATACATGAGAGCCGTTGTTTCAAATTGGTTTCTTCGATTCACATCCGCATTTGCAGCCAACAGCAGCCGCACAACTTCCAAGTGGTCATACCTTGAAGAGAGTATTAAGGCTGTATCACGGTCATTGTTTGAAATGTTAACACAAGCGTTTGCTTTCAAAAGTTCTCGCACTGCATTAGCGTGACCATTCCATGAGGCATAAATGAGAGCAGTTGTTCCATATTTGTTTCTTGCATTTACTTCCGTATTCGCAGCCAACAGCAGTCGAACAACATCCAAATGACCATACCTTGAAGAAAGTATTAAGGCTGTATTTCTGTCGTTGTCCGAAATATTTATATTAGCGTTCGCTTTCAAAAGCTCGCGCAATACAATGGGGTGATTTTTCCACGAGGCATAAATGAGTGCCGTTTTCCCATCTTTGTTTCTCCAATTCACATCCACATTTGCAGCCAAGAGAAGTCGTACTACCTGCACATG
>BOPP01000311.1:706751-719251 GCA_017312745.1 Gryllus bimaculatus
TGCATACGCGGACATCCTGGGGCGTAATGAGCGCCGCAAAGTAATATATGCTGCTCACTTCCAGCTTCTTCTATGACATTGCGTAATACATTCAAAAAACCTGTAATTTTCTGGTAAACGCCATCAAGAAACGTTCCAACGCTCCCTAATTGTACGAAAAAAACTAAGCTTTAAGGACGTTATAATAAGTGTGGCGACGATAATTTATAAAGGCTTTCCCCCTTTTACAGTAAATAGACAGTTTTGCGTCCCTGAAATAATCCCTTGCCTAATCAGGAGACATGTTAATCCACCCCATCTTAAAAACCCAAGCGTGGAAAGTTTGGAAGTAACAATCCCGATTTTTAACAGTTTTTGAAAACTACAAAGAGAGGCATCTCCCATTTCTTTAAGCCGTTCGCTGCCTACATACGGGAAAAATTATTGAAAAAATCAGAGAATACTAAAATGACACCCCTGTCCATGGTCTTAACGTTGTACTATAATCTATATTGAAAACAAAAAAATACCAGTCGAATAAGGCGTAAAAGGGTCATCCTCAACCCCAAAGCATTAATCGCGCAAGGAGTACGCACAAAAGAATAAAATATAAAATTCCAGATTAGACAAAAAAAATCAGCGCCTTTGGGACAAATATGTTACAGAAATTCCAAGAAATTGGTTTTTTTTTCATTTTATTTTCTGCCACCTTGTATTATACACATAGTTCAAGATTGAAACACAATGGCTAGTGACGTAAAACGATGCAGGACGTAGAAGGTTGGAATTTAAGGTGATTTATTGTCACCAATTTTGACGCCAAATAGAAAAAGTAATTGAAATATGATTTTCGAACGTTTTACACGGCTTTCCGGATGCTGTCTCAGTTTTTGTTTTGCTGTAATGTGGGTCTCACTAAAATCCTATAGAGACATATTGTTTCTAGTGTGGATGACAATGAAACTATAACTAATTTTTATCAGTATAAACATTTGAATTTGCTCCAAAATGTGACTAGAGAAACGTTTCGCCCAATGTTTAATCAATTATATTTAAATTCGCGCCGGTTAACCTGCACGAGAAACGCAGACCTCCAGTTAATGGTTTTCTTGTGGAGCTTTGGTCAACCGGTCAGTTAGTAAAGGTAACAGTTGGCACTCAGAAACAAGACGATCCTAAATTTTCTTTCATTATACGTATTTAAATCTACCAAAAGTTACATGATGCTGTTTACATGTTCACCGAGATTACATGCCGATTCTTCGTCTACAAAATCCCTTTGAAGTGTTCTTTTTTCGCAAACTAGGGTTATTTAATAACTTATACCCTTTCTTAATCCCCCGGATGAAACTGCGAGAAAACTTTATCTCGCCTCAGATTTCTCTGTAAAGATGGGGCATCCTCTGCAAAAAATAGAAAAACACATCGACCAATTAGATGCATTCTTGGTGGACTGGCGACGGGCGGAAATATCGAAAATTGGCCGTCCGCGGGGCGGGACCCGGATTGGCCGGTGGCAACGGCCTTCTCCAGGTGTTGCCAAGAATGCATTGACTCCGCCGCGGAGCCTACGAACCCACATCCACCTATTCGTCTATGAAGAGGCAGCGAAGGTCTTGGTCATTTGAAAAACAAACTTGAGTTTCAGTAACTGAATTGAGATTGAATTGAATTGATGCATTATTTTACGTGGCGAGACTCGAACCATCAGCGACTCTTCCGTCACTCACGCAAATTTCGCTATGCCTTTACGAGCTGCGAGGGGACGTATTTGGGTGACGGAACAGCCACAGAATTCGAATTTAGCTCGCAGGCTTACATTGTGCTATGGTAATTGTAGGTCTTGTACGATGAGTCTTATTTTGCAGTAATCTCATTCAACATTTGAGCCGCCAGAGTTAGAGATGCACGCCTCACGCTGCGCGATAGCACTCGAGAACGAAGGTGCGTTGTGTTTGTGTTCAGTTCAGAGATGAAGCAGTGTTTTCCGACATCGGAATGTCACCCCGCCGTCGATACCAGAGCCAACATCCCAAATGACCATATTTTGAAGATAGTATCATGCTCTATGCCGAGTGTGTCCGATGAGTGTTACAATAGTGTGTTAGGCTTTCAATGGTGCGCGCACTAACTTTGGCGTGACATTTCCATACGTTTTATATATTGGCCTTTATTCCATACTTGTTTTCAGCATTTCACATCCGCATTTGCTGCATCCAAGAGTAGCTGCAGAATTTCCAAAATAATTTTTCTTCGAGATAATATTAAGGCTGTATTTCCGTCGTTGTCCGAAATGCTTACATTTGCGTTCGCTTTTAATAAGCTCGCGCACTACAGTGGTGTGAGCATTCGCCGTGGCAAGTATGAGAGCCGTTTTCCTTCATTGTTTCTTCGATTCACTGTCGAGCATGCAGCCAGTAGGCACCACACTCCAATGACCTGACCTTGAAGAAGTATTAGGGCTGTATCTCCGTCTGCGCGTTTGCTTTCAAAAGCTCGCACACTACATGACGTGACCTTTTGATGATGCATACATGAGAGCCGTTGTTTCAATTTGGTTTCTTTCGATTCCCATCCGCATTTGCGGCCAACAGAGCCGCACAACTTCCAAGTGGTCATACTTGACTGCACGACGTGGTCATTGTTTGAAATGTTGTTTATACACAAGCGTTTGCTTTCAAAAGTTCTCGCACTGCATTGAGCGTGACCATTCCATGAGGCATAAATGAGAGCAGTTGTTCCATATTTGTTTCTCTTGCATTTACTTCGTATTCCGGCGCCAACGGCAGTCGAACAACATCCAAATGACCTCTCACTTGAAGAAAAGGTATTAAGGCTGTATTTCTGTCGTTGTCCTGAAATATTTATATTAGCGTTGCCTTTCAAAAGCTCGCGCAATACAATGGGTAGTAGATTTCCACGGGGCATAAAATGAGTGCCGTTTTCCATGCTTTTGTTTCTCCCAATTCACATCCACATTTCTGCAAATGAGAAGTCGTATCCCTGCCCACATGGCCCATGACTTGAAGATTCTATTAAAGCTGTATTACCGTCATTGTCGCGGTTACTTCGCTTTGCCGTTCAAAAAGCTCACGACAACATTAGTGGCCTTCCTGAGATCAAGAATCAAGGTGTCTTCCATCTTTGATGTCATTAGCATCAGTTTCTGCACGCCCCGCCGCCAGCAGCGCCACACGCCTCGCTTCCCTCCTTCGCCGCGGCTAGTAGTTCCCTCTCCCACCGCTCTCCGGCGAGAGGCGCCACGTCCCCGATCGCAGCTCTCTTCGCACACTCATTCGCGAAATCCACAGCCCTTTCCAAGGCCTTCTGGCGTCGTCCGTCCCCGCGCCCACGCCCGGCTGCCAGGAGACCTCTCAGCATGAGAGCAGCATGAGACATCTGCCATCCTTCACCGCCTCAGTCAAGGAACTCACCCCAGCCACGGCGAGGAAGACGCTTGGGTCTGCCTTTCCCAACGCCTCGAGAATATCGGAACTTTCACTCATATTCAAAATCCTGTTCAGGGTTTTCCTTTTCTCTACGATGTCAGCCACGCTGTTCAAAAGAGGCTCTACGCACGTCGCATTGGCTCCTGGCTGCGAGAGGAGATCTGCGGCGTCCAGCTCTCCGTGATGTGCAACCATAGCCATGAGGGCCACCGCGATGTCGCACCGCCCGTCTCGAACAGTCTGCCGTAAGACGTCGGAGCCTCGCAGGACGTGAGGGACCTGGGCGTCCAAGGCCTTGAGCAGCGCCGCGCTGTCGGAGTCGTAGAGCGCGCGCAGGATGAGGTCCGTGCGGTTGGCGAGCGGCGGCAGCAGCGCGTGAACGCACGCCACGTGGCCCGCGCGCGCCGCCAGCTGCAGCGCCGAGCGGCCGTCTGCGCCGGGGGGCGCGGGGTCGACGCCCGCCGCCAGCAGCGCCGCCAGCGCCTCCACGCGGCAGTCGCGCGCAGCTTGACGTAGTGCTTCCTGCGCGGCGGCGCCCGACACCTAAAGATCAATGACGTCACAAACGAATAAACATTTTTCCACTGATCTGAGCAGAATACGAATAACGTCTTAAATGAATACATATTTTTCCACCGATCAGAGAATGTGAATGACGTCACAAAAGAATAAAGATATTTCTACTGGTCAATGCAAAAGGCGAATTACTTCACAATCAAATACATATCTTTACACTCATCAGAGCAAAAGGTGAATGACGTCTCGAATACATATCTTTCCACTGATCAGAGCAAATGGCAAATCACGCCAGAAACAAAAATAGATCTTTCCACTGACTAGAGAAAAAGCGAATGACTTCACAAACAAATACAGACATTTCCACTGATCAGAGCCAAAGGAGAATGACGTCACAAACAAATACAGATTTGGACATGGACAGAGTAAAAATGGCGAATGAGATCGCAAATGAACATCTGAAATCATTAATAAAGTCCTCTTAGACACTTGAGTAAAGCAGAGAGAAAGGATGTCGTGAATTAACACCTACGGCTGAGATGGCACAAGACATGAACCTGTGTGATTGGAAAAATCTATGATCGAAAAGTCCAATGCTGCACGTTTCGGAGTTAGTTGGATTATCTACTCTACTCTACTAAATCGCTAGGTCGATCTTTATTAGATTGCTATGGGCTGACAGTTCTGATCCGTATATTTCCGTGTTTTCTTCGTTCAGTATCAGGCGAATGCCAAAACAGTCGCCGCCGGAGATCGTCATCGACCAGGGGAACAACACGCCACCTTCCGTGGCAAAAACATGCACTACACTTACGTGACTAATGACCACAGCTGTCAGGGCGCCCGAAATCACGAAGTAATCCCTCGATCAATAACAAGAAGTCCGAAACATCAGAGCAAAAGGATAATGATATCACCTGTAGACACATTCCGCCACTACTCGAACGGAGAAAGATGAGAATGTCGTTACAATCGTTACAAAGATATGAATGCCAACATCTGACAATCAATTGAACATGGCAGTGCGTAATGTAATATCACAACCGCATTACAAGATTTCAATCCGCAAAACTATTTGCTGAGGCTGGGATATCATGTCGCTGGCGTAGGTTCTGTTATCAATAATCAAATCTGGTGCAATATAAGAGTCGATTTGTCATCTTGCTCGCGATTCAATGCAGGCAATGATGAACTTTTGCCATTTCCATAATTTCTCAAGTTGAATAGTAATCCTAAATATGTGACCAGAAGTCTCATATTAGCTTTCATTTTCTTTTTAATTTGTTGTCTCTTTTAATTGACTCAACGCCGGGTCCAAGCGCCGAGGGGTGTTGAACGCTTTGCGCTTCCGGAGTAATCCTCCATTAATATTTCTATGTCATATATGTCACTTATCACACCAATAATTAGCAGAGAGATACCAGAGGGCTGATATGTAGAGACCTGAAGATTTTTGTTAAAATACATTTAGATTCTTTCCTGAAAATCATGGTGCCATGAGCGAGAAGCAAGCGGAATAATGGCACCGGTTACGGGGACAGGCGCACGGATCAATCTTTTAACACAGCAGAAGAACATTACTCTCAGATTCACACAGAAAAAGATTAAAAAAGATTACAAGAGAAATTAAATTATCATAAATAACCAATAATAAATAGTTTGTGAGATAAAATTATATACAAAATTATATGCAATTATTTGTCAGAAAGCTCATTTATTTTTTTCGTATACCGTAAATAAAACATGTTAATATACTGTCGGTGTATTTTGCTAGAACCTTCACTGAGGGTAGCGAAAAACAAAGCGTGCGTGATGCGGATAAATTGAGTTCAAATATGAAACTCAGCACCTCCAAAAAACTCTATATTTTGTATTGAAATTTAATTAAGAGAGAGCTCTTTACGAGTCTTAAATTTGCACGCCGTTCGTTATTAAGGGAATTTTGGCCTTTTGCATATTCAGGTGATTGTCAACGTGTTTATTTGTGACGTCTTTCGCGTTTTCTCGCGTTTCAAGGAGAAGCAACAGGTGTTCAATCGTTATATAATTAACAATACTTTATACATGTGGCTGCGCGGGAATTCTTTCGTGACGACACTCGGCCTGCTTTACTCTGTCCAGGTTACGGGCACCGCCGGAGGTGGGCGCTGCGTCAAGGCTTCGGCAACGACCGCTGGCAGCGCTAGGCGGCGGCGGCGACCCAGCGCTTCCAGGCCCAGTTATGACGGTTTCAAGTGGTTAGGTGATGAGGACAGAGTTGCAAAATTATACGAGTACCACTAACGGCGTCAAGGGATACCAGAACGCGTGCTGCTTCCCCGGCATTAGTAATTGCGGTCGTTCTACTTGCCCGCTGAAACAAGCTGTCTCCTCTGCCCCGGGCAAGCGGTGACGTCACCGAGTGCGTGACGTTTAGACCGTCCTGACGCACGCGTGTGTTCGTTTAAGATGGCGTTGCAGCGGTGGAAGACCACCACTCCACTTCGTTAGCGCGGCGTGGACCGCCTCTGCCGTTCATTGCGTTTGCAGCCTTCGACTGTTTCTTTTTGGCCTTCGGGTTTTCCTTTCGGCGAGTTTCCACCGGTGTGATTCAAATTACTGTCGCAAGCGAAAGAAAACTCACAGCTTGGTAGGCTTCGCTTTGTGTGTCATCAAGTGCGCCATCATCAGAAGGCTATTTTCTTAGAGAGACCGTCCGTTCTTTTGGACGGTGGAGTGAAATTGGAAGTGCGATTAAGTGTGATCAGCATGATCATCTCTCTGCACCACGACTGCAAGACACTCACGTGCAATCTACGTGCTGCAAAGGTTTGTGTAGTCGGAGAGGCCACTGGCTTTGCGTTGTGTAGTGACGTTTACTAAGCGCCTGTATTAATCCAATGCGAAATTCCGGAATATAAGGTACAAATGTCATATTTCAACAGATTTGGATGAGAGCCGCAATAGAACCTGGGAAATGACTGAGATTACGAAATCACTCTTGTATGCCGAGTAATATAATTTTTGACAGGAAAACTCGTGTTGTGCGGCCTTGATACACCCAAGCTGAGATAAATCATGTTTCCAATGGATGAGTAACTTACTTCCTCTAACTTATGTAGCGAAAATTGTTACTAATGATATTGTGAGTCCTTGCATGCACCGTTCAGGTATCGAAAACTATTCTTTTATGAATTCCGTATTCGATCTGGCACGATTCAAACCTCTGCGTAGAGAAACAATTATTTGCATCTTTGGGCGCACTTACCTTAATAACCTCTGGACGTTTCCAAAATGTTCTGAAAAATGACTCAAAACAATATTGTCTCATGCATTGTAGTAGACACAAAGTGTAGGGAAAAAATCAGAAGGTTGACCAGGGTACACTGACGTAAAGATTATTATACGACTAATTTTCACGTTAACGCTGATGTTTGCAAAAGCACAAGAGCCCGATTTTTTATTTATCCTCACAACTTAAAATACTGAAGATGTATTTTTCCTTTTAAAAAAAAAATTTGTTCTCCATAACTGTTCTTCGTGATTCACCGTGCATTTTTTTTCAAAATTCTGTGATTGGTTCCCGCATTATTTAGAAGTGAAATATGGTGGCGCAATATTAGAAAACAATATGCTTATAGCAAATATTTAGTTTAAATATGGCTCAAAAATTTTTCCTTAAACTTTTGGTAGGAATAGTGATTAATGTAGTTATGCAGATAAGAGAGTAAACGCCATATTATCTATTCAGACTTATTTTTATTTGTAGCGGTAAACACTACTTTGATATTGTATTTTCGATATATCGCCTATCTTCAATTAATAGGCCATAATACAGTAGTGACAAATAACACTAGCTGCCTTTCTGTAAAAATTACACAGTTGTGATTTCGTTTTTACCTCTCGCGTCACGTCGCTGATAGTTTACGATAGCGGACTAGTTTCGTATTCATTAGTTGCGCATTTGACGTGTGCACGTACCAGTGCTGTTAAATAAGTCTTACAAAACATTCTCGAAATATCTTGAGAAATGTATTCTGAAAAAATGAGCTTCGAAATTACGAGTTTTCAGAAACATGAATATTTCTAAAAAGGCTTAAAATTGGTTTGTTAATGTTTCGCTGGACAGATAATGCTAATTAGATTGTATAAACAAAATATATTAAAAGCCACTTTCAGATATTCTTTCTTTTCTTCAAATATTTCAGATTGTCAAACTTCATGCGTAATCAAATAAACGTCAGTTCGCAATTTCCAGTAATTGACTTTATATACAACGAAACTTGTTCCATGAGAAAAGATTAGCAACAAAACAAACGACAAATTTCCACGTATGATATTTTTGCTAACCTCTAGTAATTTTCTTGGTTATCTCTTGGTGCTAAGTAATTGACGCCGAGTTAACCGAATGTTTAATAACAGAATCAACTTGCAAGAGCGACATGTTTTATTTTTGCGTAACAAAGTAGCAACAAAACAGCGAAAAAATTTCGAATTTAATTTCAATACTTGAAAATTTACCATGCTAACTTCGATGAGACCTCGTAGCTAGCGGTTTAGCAGCGTGCTCGCGCTTTCCACTACGCGTCCCGGTTGGTGCGGCTACTTCGAACCGGTGCGACGGCCTTGCGGGGAAAGTCCAATGAGTTATATCAGCAGCTATTTTTCTTGCAATTGGCCCCAATGTAGGTGCGGGGATGACATTGCTGAAAAATTCACTATCCTCAGGTTAGAGGAAAGACCGACAAATACGCGTGGCCTAACCCCACCCCCATCCCGGAAACCAAAGAGCGTACTACGGGACTTTATAATCTGATGCCTCTCGTACGTGCTGCAAAAGCGTTTGTGTATCGAGAGGCAATGGCTTTGCAGTTTGTGTGTTTACTAAACGCTTATTACAATAGGAAATTCCGGAATATAGGTCCAAATGTTATTATCCAACAGATTTTGGATGTAGAGCCGCCAGATAGAACCTGTGAAATGACCTGAGATTACGATATCACTTCTTGTATGCGCAGTCAATATATTGTTTGGACAGGAAAACTCGTTTTTTGGGCCTTGAACAAGCAAGTTGAGATTAAATCATTTCCCCAATGTAGAGTACATTATTTCTCTAACTTAGGTAGGTGAAATTTCATGAATTGACTTGTGTCATTTGGCATACGCAGAGTGTATCAGAGAGACTACTCCCTGGTGTGCATTGCAATATCTCCGTATTCGTCATCTGGCCACGATTCCAACCTCTGCCTTTTAACCGAGCAAAGCGACGTGTAATTTACATACATATATGGCGGGAGGAGCGCGGAGCTTGACCTAGTATACCTCTGTCGGGACGGCTTGTGACCAAAATGTTACTCGAAAATTATGGAGCTTCTGCGAAATTTTCCTCATTAGTTTAAAGAGAACAGAGTTGAAAATTACACTGATAAAGAGTAATATACGACGAATTTTCACTGTCCTTCTAACGCTGGGCGTTTCTTAAGAGTGTCAGGAGTATTTATGTTATTTATCGTCTCAACTGAACTAGAAATACTATTGAAGATGGTGACGTTTTTAAAAAAAGAAATTCTGTTCTCCTATAACTGGAGTTTCTTTCGGTTATGACGTAGTACTTTTTATCTAAAAGGGCTGGATTTGCACGCGAAGGTGGCTCTTAGGAATTGCGGAATTATGTGCCAATATAAAACAAATATCTTAAGCAAATATTGTTAATATGGCTCAAAAATTTTTTCCTATAAACTTTGGTAGGCCGACTAGTGCTTAATGTAGTTATGAGATAAAATAAAACGCCATATTATTCTATTTAAATTATTTTCTATTATTTGTAGACGGTAATACTTTGATTGTATTTTCGATAATCCGCCCGATCAATTGTAAAGGCAAATACAGTGTGACAAATATTGCTGTCAGGCTTTTAAAATTACACAGTGTATTTCGTTTTACACTTCTCCTTCACGTTGCTGATATTTACATTACGGCTATTTGTATTCATTAATTGCATTTGAGACTACCAGTGCGTTAAAATAATGTCTGTACAAAGATTCTCGAAAACTGAAGGAGCATTCTTGAAGAAAATCCATTAACGAGTTTTCAGAAACATAATATCTTTTCTCAAAAAAGGCTATAAAATTTGTTGTTTTGTGAGATGTTTCGTGCCGACAAGATAATGCCTAATTACTGGTATAACATGATATAAAAAAGCCACTTTCAGATATTCTTTTCTTTCTTCAAATATTTCAGATTGCAAACTTCATGCGTATCAAATAACGTCATTCGCAATTTCCAGTAATGACTTTATATCAACGAAACTTGTTTCCATGGAAAAATGATTAGCAACAAACAACCGACAAACATTTCCACGTAAATATTTTTTGCACCTTCTGTAATTTTCTTGGGGTTATCTCTTGGTGTTTTTAAAATTGACGCCGAGTTAAGCCGAAGGTTTAATACAATCAATTGAAGAGCGACATGTTTTATTTTGCGGAATTTCACAAGAGCGTTAAGCAACACAAAACAGCGAAAAATTTACCGAATTTAAAGTGCGTTCCAAGCCTATTGGAGCCTTGAGAATACATTGGAACAAGCGAATGAGCTGGAACCTTCAGTGGGGAGCACTGCTGTGCAGCTAGCCGTTTGCCGAAAGCCGTTGCTGCGGGCTTTCCACTACGGCGTCCCCGGGTTTGATTCCCGGTCGAGCCATAATATATAGAGTGCATTTTCTTTGCAATGCCCAATGGTATGTTGCGGGATGACATTGAGTGTATGGACACAGCGTCGCCCGAGGGGCTGGGTTCAGTGGCCCGGTGCAGAAGACCGAAATACGGCGGATGGGCTACGCCGATACACGGACCTCCCTTAACCCATGCCAGCGAGCCAGGGACGTCTCTCGGTCAGGCCTGATCCCGTTCACGGGCTGTCCGCGCAAGTCTACATCACATAACAAATTACATGGAACCCGTCTGTCTGCCCCCGGCCTTGGTGAACAGAGAACGCCCTCGCATTCCAACGGGTTGTAATCACGCTGCTTTAAAAAGTAACGGTTTCCTGGACTATCTCGAGTGCAGTTAAGTATAAAACAAATTTCAAGCGCCGGCGAAACAATCCAGCCTCAATCGAACCACTGCATTAACAGTTAGGTGTTAGCGCTGAACCACCAGAGAAACGAACACAGGCACCTTTGAAGTTAATAGGAATTTCTGAAATTAAGCGACCGCACAAAAGGACGCAACAGGTCAGAGAAGAAATAAGCTAAAGATAAGAATTTTCCACTTTTTTGCCTTACAAGGAGCCGAATTAACTTATTTAGGATTAACACCACATTTCTTCAATATATCGACAAGAACAGGACTGCCGAATGCAAAAAATGTGGCAAATGCCGACCAACAATAATGTGACGAAAGAACGTGCAATTTGACGTCTATGCTTGTTCTTTTTTTCAGCAGAGAAAGGGCGCTTGGCTACATTATGCTTGTCAGTCGCCGTATGTCGGTCTGAGACGGCGTGGCTGGTGCGGTGGGTTGCGAGCGGAGGCCACGGAAGCCTGCAGGGCCGTTGCCGAGGAGGACCTGCCGGAGCGAGTAGACAGCCTCAATGCCTTCGCTAGAACGCACTGCAGGCCCCAGCATCACAGAAATGTGAGTGATGGAAGAAAGTAAATCCAAATTAATCAGGAACTTAGATTGTCGTACGTATGAAGTTAAAGCTTAAACTTGAGCCGCAAAGCAGAGGAAATCTATTATTCAACATTTGGTTAAATGGGAGGCAAGTTGCATCCAAAAAGTAGAGGATGCCTACAACAAAATAAAAAGGTTAGCAAGAAACGAAATATTTAGTTTTTTCAGAGGACAACAGGCGCCAGTACGGCCGGGCCAGTAGGATAGCCGGAATGACTATTACGTGAAACGTTAAAAAAAAAAAAAAACACTCTTTTTTTGATAACTACTAAACCCCAAAACCTATATTTCCTGAAACGATTTTGCATAGCATTACTAACCCATCCTTTGTACTACGACGTACGTAACATATTCGCAGAAGGTAAATAATTCTTGAAACGTAATTTGTAATATTATCTCGTAATATATTACAACGTAACTTTTTTTAAAACATTATTTTGCCTGGAATTAAAGTTGCGTGCATTGTTTCTCTTTAAAGTCTTGAAAATACATATTATTTCTGTGAAAAGTAGCTCAAAATCGCGGCATTTGCCGGCAAACATTGATAATATTAAACAAATAATCAATGTAATCAATATGTAATGTAAAGTGACCATTTATTTTGAAGAAATACAGCGCAACATCTTAGTTTTTCTATCACAACGATAAAATACGACAAAAGACGTTAAAGTATTTTATCACCAAATGTTCTAAGTTTGCAAATTAAAAATAAATATGTTTAAACTTTCAGATGTCAGGCACATTCAATTCACGCGAATCAAAGAGATTCCTTCGAAAATAACATTATAAATTAAAAATTACACACTTGTTTATTTGATTTCATTCATTACGAAGTATATTAGAATTGCTCAATTTAAAATTTCAAACTAACTCGCCCAGAGAAAACTCTTAGAAGCAGAAGAAT
>BOPP01000311.1:720348-743178 GCA_017312745.1 Gryllus bimaculatus
TTTTTTATCGCCCCTTAAATATGTTTTGAAATGTATTTACACGCGATCTGATTTTTGAATAGTGGTGGAAGGTGGGGGCGGGCTGGAGAAGCAGCGGCGGTGGGCGGGCGTGTCCTGCATTGCCTGCAGCTGGGCCTGCATGGCGTCGATGCGCACAGTGAGGCTGTCTACCCGCGCCATTAGGGTCTCTACGGCAACGGAGCATGAAGTCTCAGCCTCGCTCGCCACCGCCGCCACCAGCCACGCCGCCAGCAGCACTCGCAATGTCGCATGCATGATGTAGCCAACCCTTTTCTCTGCTGAAATGAAAGTACAAGTATTGAAATGAATTGCGCGCTCTTACTATTGTCTATCGTATTTCAATATTCTGCATTTGGCATAATTCTTGACATGGTGTGTAGAAGAAATGTTTTCATCTTCCCTACATATGTTTTGGAATGTATTGATGTGGGATCTGATATTTGAATAGCTCGGTGTGGGACTACTCTGGCGTCGCGTGGAGAAAGAGGCAGAAATATGGTCGGCAAAGAAAAGTATAGTATAAAAGTCCGTTGTATTTTTTCTTGACGTACCATTTGTATGTTTTGGTGTGATAAATACACGTTCGTTACATCAATTATTGTCGTTTCGTTTTCTGTGAGTCGCAGACCTGTGATTGCTATGTTCATGATTCTTATATTTGTGAGAATTATTTGGAAATACGTTTACACATAGAATTTTAATATAAAAATGACTAGGGTCACCTGTGATCAGCGGATTTTTGTCAAGAGATTTTTCGTTGCCTTCGAGAAACAAATCAGCGTGAAAATGTAGCATTGAAATTTATATAAATAATTTGTGGTTTTGAGAAAACCAAGGGACGCAAATGCCAATTTTTTGGTATTTTGAAACACGAACTTTCGTATTCTTGTCGTAGAATTAATGGATGCACTCTGTAGATTTTTGAACAATTTAGAAGGTATTTATAACATCGCTCTTTTAAATGTGTGTTGAAATCAATTATTTATTATTTTTTCTTGGGAAACTTTGTTTCGAAATTTTAGTGTTTAGCGCCTTTGGCTTTGAAAAATTGAAGTGTTAAATTACATCTCTCTCCGTATTCCGTTAACGAGATCGGAAACTGAATACTGTTAGCTTTCGCTTGTAATATCCAGAGCGGTCCGTGTGTTTGGCTACTGCTCCAGCGTTCTCTTGATGCTAATTGTCAAACCCGCGGTAGTCTACCGGAGAAGCTGCCGTGCACTAGAATGCGTCTCCTGACAGCGGCTGAATTGAACCGAGCTATGTAGGCAGTGTTCACACACCTGCCGCCGTCGATAACCGAATTCTGACCGTTTGTGCCAGTTGTGATCAATTTCCCTTAGCCACCTTGCCGGTGAGAACCTATATTAATATTCCTGATGCAAAATCCTAACTACATTATCTGTTTTATAATAGAGGACTGAAGTAGGCGGATGTATGGTGATGCGCGGTTGTTTGGTAATGTTCATTTTTTCCAAAATGAAGTATCGATATGTCACTCAGAGTATGACCTAGCGTATTAAATTTAAACAGGACTGCACAACGTTACCAGTTTATTAGATATCTTCCTTCTGTATTTGATATCTCTCGATGTTTCGTATCCAGAACCCAAAAATTAATATGGTTTCACCACATGCTAATTAATTTTTTTCTAAATTAATCAAAAGACGTATTTTGATAACAGGGAGCTGTAATAAAAGTTTTTTTCCAAAACATTGACCCATGATTTCTGCGCAAGATTTGATAACTTTCTCTTCCTACGACGGTCTTTCGTAAGGCGAGAAAGTAAGAAAGTGGGAGATTGGAATCGGATGCGGCAGTGTTATAAGTTGTAGGAAGGGCAGGAAGTGGCGGGGAGGACGGGTGCTGGGTGTTTGCGGCGGGACAGAAAACCGCGACCTCTGTCCGCGACCCGGACTTCATATATGGATGGCAAATGTCAATCATATGCAAATGAAAACACTGAGTCCCTACCTTCTTTTGACCATTAACCGTCCCTGGGAACCGCAAACACAATAGCTGGCAAGGCGCCTGCCTCTTTGCTTCTTGCCGCGGAGGAACAAATGTGTTTAATATTATTAAACAAAAATTATATTTGCTTCTCCGTTTTGAAACAAAATTCTCAATGTGAAGACGTCAAAACCACGACACATATTACCCAATGTTTTTCTAAATAATCAAATATTCCTCGAGACAGGTCAATGACCACGGAAGTTAGAACAGATATCCGCCCTCTAGTGTTGCTCCCACCTTATCGAGATTCTCCTTCTTTTGTAGTCAACAGATGGCTTAATAATTAATGTAGCTTTATTAAGTTTTCTTATCTGACAAGCTCGTGTCGAAAATGTTACCGCCGTCAGGATTTGAAACTAAGACTTCCTGGTGAGTGACGCTGCAGTGACTCAGTTGATGCTCTGTGTCACTTCTCCTAATCCCTAGTGTCATATTCCAAAAAAGCCTTTGAATGCAAATGCAAGGCCTTTGCCTCTCAGTTCACCAACCTTTGCAACTCGTGCGACGTCACAAGATGAATTCACTCCGTCCGCCGCAGTCGGTGATGATTTGGTGATTGCACTAAATGTCACGCCTTGATTGATCTCCAATGCCCAATAGAACAGAGCGTCCCCCGGTAAATTATGTCTTCCGATGTTCTAAATGATGACCGCAATGATCGACTCGTGTAAATGTTCTTTATCCAACTGCACGCGTCTACGCGAAGTCGCTCAATCTAAGATTTACTCTCGCCTACAAGAGTCTTTGCTTCTCGCCCTCGACAACTCACCAAATGGGGAGACGCGGAGTCCTCCGCTGCTTCTGGAGAGGGCCGTCGGGCGTCGCGGCGCCGAGTAGAGTGGCGTCGCACGGCGCCGCGGCGCGTCTTAAACTGCCACTCGCGTGACGTCACGACGGTCTAAGCTGTTATTTCGTTCGCCACGAGCTTCGCGTTGTAGCCTAAATGCTCATCGGTACTTGATGTGCGTTCAATAGATAAACTTTGTCTAACTAGTGATCCGTTAAAAAGAATCGTGAATTCGAAATTGTAACGCAAAAGAATAACGTTGTTTAGTCTGTGGAAAGAAGTATCATGGGGAGCTCATCCAGTTCATTTGTGCAAGCGGTTTAGTTTCTTGTGGCAAGAAACAGTACTGAAACGTTTTAATTGTGCTATAGATAGGATAAGTCAAACTCCTATTAGTTTTTTTCTATTACTAAAACCTTAAGGTACTTAAAGATAACAACCATTAAACCCACCCCACTTTTAAACATTTTGCTTGTTTTGTTTTGTTTAAGTAAGCGCATGTAATGAGAAATTGATGATCCAGGAAGATTCATTTCTAATTTGCAAAATAAAGTTCTAGAATAATTCGTAGTACGGTAGAATGATTGAGACTCTGGTATTTGGAATTATACGTTCAACCTGTAATATCGTGTTTGCTGCCGCTTGTTAGCCAGGAGACGCCACTGTTCCAATTTCTCTTCCAAATATTCCGATGTCGTTCGTCACCCGCAAACATTGACTGTCCATTCTCCTAGTGGTTTCCTTTGCATAAATTAAAATCAATTTATCGCTACTCCGACCTCTGCCACAATGTTTTCTTTGCAAATCGACCTTCCACTCCTCGTATTACCGACCAGCGTGCCTTAAAATGTCGACCGCATTCGTCGATGAACGCGCGGAGACTATATTTCCATTAAATTAATATGTTCGTTGACAATTGGCCGGTTGTGACTGTTGTTCGGTCGGGAGTATGAATGCCTCCAATGTGACATTCAAGGCTTCGATTGGATGATGCCACAGGTGACCAAGTGTCAACGGAATTATTGTTTAAATCGACATATCTAGGTGGTATTTTCTCGCATCATCGGGCAGCAAGCGACAGCATTTTTAACTCGAAGTGTTAGCTTTATTAGCTATTTCGCCTGATTTAGGGGGCGACTTATATTGCATGGTATTTAATCATTCGGTCGTGCTATATTGAGTTAGTTCAGACTGTGGCGGCAGAGTGAATTAGGCACTTTTTCAACTGTGCTGAATCCGGTTGTATCGCAATTTCTCGTTCTTTTGCAATCGTTTTTTGGTAACTGAATGGACTAGAGTCTATTGCAGTACTAGCTACACTGTTTTCAATTACCCTAAATCGTCGACACTTGTAATTTAATAGATACTTGAGGGTTTCTTCACAAATTCTTGTCCATCCTCTATGAAGTGTTTCTGAACCCTACCTCTGTCCTAATTCCTCCCTATTTCTGGCCCCTGGGTGATTACGCAGGGGAACATAAAAGAGGGCGCGTACGCGGAGATGCAACATGGCTGTTCTCCTGACAACAGACAGTGACGAGACGTGACTTTAAATGACGGATAGTGTTAGTGGAGAATTACTCCTATAAATAGCGCGATTATTAATGATGCGCAAAGCGTTCAACTACCAAGTGGGCTTGGAGATGCATTGCGTCAATTCAGACGCAAGAAATTAAAGAAAAATACAAAAAAACAACAACAACAACAACAAAAAACAATAGGCAGATATTTACTATTTTTTTAGGTACTGGCAAACACTGCATTCGATTTTCTCACGTTTTTGTTTTACAAATTCCGGAAACAAATTAGTAGCGTTCGTTCCTGGCATTCATATTTATATTGGTAAAGAGTAAAACACGTTCATGAAAGATTGTAATCCCAGCACAATTCGTATTTCGTCCTTACTTCATGTCTAAACAAACAATGCGGGCGGGCGGGCGGTGTATTTTGAAGTCTCAACACGAGTTGTACTGAATATCGATTATGCAAATTACGCCAGTAACAGTTGCTGGGACGGACGAACGCGGGAAAGGACCGACAGAGACAGACAGACGGACGAACGGACAGAGACAGACAGACGGACGAACGGATTGAGGGACAGGCAGACGGACGAACGGACGGGCAGACGGACATACGGACACAGACCTGACGGACCTGACGGACCCTGGAACGGACCAGACGGATCAGTCGGACCAGACGGACCAGTCGGACCAGACGGACCAGTCGGACCAGACGGACCAGTCGGACCAGTCGGACCAGACAGACCAAACGGACCAGTCGGACCAGACGGACCAGACGGACCAGTCGGACCAGTCGGACCACACGGACCAGACGGAACAGTCGGAACAGTCGGAACAGTCGGAACAGTCGGACCAGACGGACCAGACGGACCAGACGGACCAGACAGACCAGACAGATTTTCTATTTGTATTGTTCTTTCTTCGTGAACAAATATATTCATTTGTTTTGTAAATAATAAACAATTGACATGCTTCTATAGTGTTCATATATTTCTGAAATGTAAATGCTTGGAAAGTATTGAGAAGCAACCTTTTGAGTGAATTGTTCGGTTCAGCCGTTTGAAATATCTAAGTTTACTGACAAAATGTGTAAGAAATTGACTTAGGTGTATATTTTCAAAGTTTCATTGTTTCATCCCTGGATACTGAATATGAATAGTGTGATCCAACTTACCCTTGGATTTCTGTTTTCTATATACAAGAAAATCCTATATGCTGCAGACACTCATTAAAATGTTCTAATGAGATATAAAAGGGAGAAAAAAAATTCTTTATGGGGGTAACAACGTTGTTGAGATCATGTATGTAGACTATTGGTATAATGTCTTCTTATAGTGTAAAATATTTTTTTTTAATTTTCTTATTTTATTAATTACCCAGAACAGGGCAAAACCCCTATTACAGTAAGTATTACAAGAAAAATAATATAAAATCATCAATTTCAAATGATTCACAAAAGTAAAGCACAGTAATCGAATTACAGGAATACAAATTTTACAAAAATTGAAAATCAGAATACCCCAGTAGGAGAAACAAAAATGGAAACATATTTTCAAAACTGTCACTACAAAAATATGAATATAACAAAAATGAGCAAACAATGACAATATTAAAAAATGGAAAACACATCTTAAAAATAATTTGGACATCATATTGAGCAATACATAAACTAATATTTCCACATTTAATAATCATACAATTTAAAAAAATAAATTGTTCATATTAAAAAAAAAACACTCTATCTAAATCCAACACTCTACTCAAGTCATTGGATTTAGAAGACATTCTCAAGAGTGGGGAATGTTTAAGCGATGCATTTCGTTTGTTAAAATATAATTCTCTTTCTCTAAAATTTGATGCTTGGGCATTACATGGCAATTGGAACAGAAATTGACTGTCATCTAATATACCATTGACTATTTTAAATAAAAACAATTGTTCAACAAAGACTCTTGTATTGGCAAGAGTAGATTGAGTGAATTATTTAACTAAAATATAAGAAATTTCATAAGCATATTGCGTGAACGTTTTGTAATATAGATGCCTCATGAATTGTTTTTCAATTTTTTCCGTTTGATTAGTTAGTGATATACAAAAAATATACCAAAGATAATCATCATATGCGGTTTGATATGGTAAATTCCACTTTTATGATCATGTTCTTTTTCGTACTCCCAATTCAATTCGTGACGTCTATTATATAGGAAATATTATCTAACAACATGAAGAAACGCCCGTCCGGGT
Source organism: Gryllus bimaculatus (assembly GCA_017312745.1). NCBI lineage: Eukaryota > Metazoa > Arthropoda > Insecta > Orthoptera > Gryllidae > Gryllus > Gryllus bimaculatus. Next base: position 726,934 of record BOPP01000311.1, read on the forward strand.
GGCCGCGATCGCTGAGGCAGTAGTGCCGTAGTGATCTCGGACCGAAAGATCACGGGTTGGAGACCCGCCTCGGGCATGGTTGTATTGTGATCGTCCTTTCACTCCCTATCATCATATCGTGTCTTCGTCACAGTTATCATACCGTTATACCCAATAGTGGTCACTAATGACCCAGATGCGATATTAAATAACAAGAACGAAGAAATGCTCCCGTAATAATAATAATAATAATAATAATAATAATAATAATAATAATAATAATAATAATATATCTTTTAATGCTACAGATATCGTAGCTAATGACATAATTTAAGTAATACAGGGACATACGATATTCAATGTCGTTATTTTATTTATGTCAATTCAACCAGTCCATATTTTAGCTACTACTTCTTTACTCTGGTACTTGCATCAGTTTCTATCCTGATATCCGTCCAACTCATCATCCTCCATTTCTATTAACGCTATTTTTCCCGCCACTTCGTGGTCTTACATCGCCTCATTGTTTTGATACTTTGGTTCCGAGTCCCGGCTGCCACTGCCCGCTGCAGTGAAGACCCTCGGGGTTGTCCGGCTGGTTGGGTCAGGCCGAATAGGGAAGTTCGCGACTTCCCCCGCCACCCCTGGAACCAGCCGGAATGGTTATCTTCGGGAAGCACTTCGGCCGGACACCGTCAACATCGTGTGGTTTTGCATTGTAGTGAAGTGTTAGATACTATCTGTCAAAATTTAGTAGCGGCGTCCAGAAACACACAATCGCAGTATGTTAGTACGTTCCATATTACTATAGATCAATATCAGTTACTGATCACGGTTGTTATATGTCACAGGTTGTTATATGTCACAGGTTGTTATATGTCACACCGAGGAATACTTTCGCACAGGTTAATTGGCCCCATCACATCTGCCCGTCACCGAAATCAATTACACATTTGTTCAATTCCTTGCATCTTATCTCAATTTCACTCTCAATTTTCCTTTTACTCCGGCGTTCTTCTCAGAAATAAAATTCTGCTGAGGCTTTCTTCGAAATGGCAACGATTCAAAATTAAATATGTGAAATATTGGCTCCTGAAAGATTATTACCCTCTTAAAATATCAGTTACTTCCATTTAAATTGGAAATGTATGGCTTTTCTACACAAAATTAATACGTTTCAAATTCAAGTAAGGTAATTTGTTTTCATTACGATATTACAATTTAAAACAGATATTTTAAAAAGCTGGAATTTAGATTTGTGTCCTCTGTTGAATTTTATGGCTAATACAAGATTTCATTATACTCTAAAAATTCTCGTTTCAGAAAAGATTGACCTATTGTGCTACCTTCTGGCGAAAAATCCAAACTGACGGCTGCCATACGTGTGTCGCATTAGAATACAAGTAAATTGTATTCCTCGTGGATTTTCTTTTATCGTCGAAGTGGTCAAAGATTAGTAGTCACGTAAATGTGAGTCAAAAGTGTCACACCGAAAAAGACACTATTTGTATACAATTCACAATTTCTACTTTTTATTTCATTTATTTAAATTACCAAACCTTCATGCGGTTCTTAAGTGTTAAGTGTATTGTTATGCAGATCCCTTAACAAAATTTCTTTGGAATGTTCAACTTTTACAAATAGATTATTCAGTTATTAATACTTCCCTTTATCTCAAGGAAAGATATCAAAATCATGATCATTCTCCTTGAATTTCACTGCAAAGTCTACATTGAAACGTTTTCTTACTTTATTTTACTTTTAAATGTTAGAAGTTCACAACTAGTACCTGTTCATAATCTACAGCCAAAAAATATCTGGATCTTTCTTTTTCGTCTTAGGAAAGGAATTATACATCTAGAAAATTTTATAAAACCAAATTCATATATTCTTCATCAAACCAAAACAAAAAATTACTCTTTGTAAAATAACAAAATCAGTATAGTAAAATTTATTTTCTGTCTTGAAGAAAAAATTGACTAATCAACAAATTCAAATACAATTTGTAACACGTTGACAATATAAAGAGAGAACCATGTGCAGTTTGAAATGTTAAAGGTAAATGAAGTTTCTGAGCGCACATTAAACATCCACATAAATGGGGTTGTTTCTCTCTGCATTTACTTTTTACTTACGCAGGGTCTAATGACCACTATTTTCACCGGAGGATGCATGACACACAACCAGCGACCGTACGCCTCTAAGGGGGTGGCTTCGGGCACTAGGGAAATACTGTCAAGAGCCTCCTACGTCTTAGCGAACTGGGCAAATGTGTTGCTTCTCACAGTCATGGCAAGTTCGTGGCGAAAGATAAGGAGAAAAAATAGGTGAGACGATTAAGACCTCTTCTCGCGGCCTTGCGTCACCCAACGGCGCGAAGCTCGCGTCTTACCGCAGATACGGGTTCTTCCACGGCAATGTAGTGCAACACAACGGACGCCCGTAAACGTCGGCGCAGCAGCTTCACTGTTCGTTTCTCTTTTCCGTCCTGACACTACGCTCATCACCATTCTCCAATAGTGCTTTTTTTCAACCTTCGTTTCCAGCATCTTGCGAAGGGCACTGCCCGCGCTATTTGAATGTATATTGGTATCAGTGTCAACCAAAGATAGGCAAAGGTTACAACATCATATGCAAAAAAGAAAAACACACCAACCAATTCGTTCTCAACGAGGAGCTATCATAATAATGATTCGTCACCTTTAAACAAATCAATGTTTCAGAAGCTCTTGTTTCACATCCTCGTGGTTGTTTTCAGAGGCGTATTCCAAAGCCGTTTTTCCTTCTTTATTTCTTGTATACATATCCGCATTTGCAGTCAAGAGCAACTGGACTACCTGCAAATGGCCACGTCTTGAAGATTCTATAAGGGCTGTATTCCCGTATTTGTCTGATATGTTAACATCAGCGTTTGCTTTCAGAAGTTCACGCACTACATTTGAGTAACCATGCGATGAAGCCTCAATGAGTGCCGTTTTTCCACGGTCGTTTCTTGCATTCACTTCCGCATTTGCAGCCAATAGCAACCGCAGTATCTCCAAAAGATCACGTCTTGAAGAATCCAATAAGGCTGTATCCTCGTCTTTGTCCGATATGTTAACATCAGCGTTCGCTTTCAAAAGTTCACGCACTACATTTGAATGACCAGTCCATGAAGCCTCAATGAGAGCCGTTTCCCCATACTTGTTTCTTGCATTTACCTCCGCATTTGCAGCCAATAGCAACCGCACTACCTCCAAATGACCATTTCTTGAAGATTCCATTAAGGCGGTAATCCCGATATTGTCTAAAATGTTTACATTAGCATTTGCTTTCAATAGATCCCGCACTGCATTGACGTGCCCTTTATTTGAGGCATAAAAAAGAGCCGTTCTTCCAATTCCGTCTCTGGCATTTACATCCGCATGGGCAGCTACGAGAAGCCGCAAAACCTCAAATTTTCTAGACCTTGAAGACTGCACTAAGACTGATTCTCCGAATTCATCTGTAATGTTTACATTAGCTTTAGCATTCAAAAGCACACGTACAGTATATATGTGACCTTCCACTGAGGCAAGAATTAAAGGTGTCTTGCCGACCCCGTTTTTAGCATCAGGTTTAACGCCCGCCTCCAGCAGCACCCACAGCTCCATCAACTTCCCTTCCCTCGCCGATGCTAGTAGTTGCTTTTCCCACCGTGCTCCGGCCAGGGGCGCCACACCGCCCGACCGCAGCTCTCTTACGCACCACGCATTCGCGGAATTCACAGCCCTTTCCAAGGCCTTCTGGGCGTCGTCCGTCCCCGCGCCAGCCGGCTGCCAGGAGACTCTCAGTATATGGCATCTGCCATCCTTCACCGCCTCTTGTCAAGGAACTCACCCCAGCCACGCGACGAAGAATGCTTGAACTGACTTTCCCAACGCCTCGAGAATATCGGAACTTTCACTCATATTCAAAATCCTGTTCACGGTTTTCCTTTTCTCTGCGATGTCAGCACGCTGTTCAAAAGAGGCTCCACGCACGTCGCATTGGCTCCTCGCGCGAGAGGAGATCCGCGGCGTCCAGCTCTCCGTGATGTGCCACCATAGCCATGAGGGCACCGCGATGTCGCACCGCCCGTCTCGGAACAGTCTGCCGTAAGACGTCGGAGCCTCGCAGAACGTGAGGGACCTGGGCGTCCAAGGCCTTGAGCAGCGCCGCGCTGTCGGAGTCGTAGAGCGCGTGGAGGATGAGTCCGTGGGTTGGCGAGCGCGGCAGCAGCGCGTGAACGCAGCGCCACGTGGCCCGCGCGCGCCGCCAGCTGCACGCCGAGCGGCCGTCTGCGCCGCGGAGCGCGGGTCGACGCCCGCCCGCCAGCAGCGCTGCCAGCGCTCCACCGCCGTCCGCGCAGCTTCACGCAGCGCCTCCTGCCCGGCGGCCACCCACCTGAACAGGTCGACAGGCGAATGACGTCACAAACGAATTCACATTAACCCCATGAGCAAAATGCGAGTGACGCCACAATCACGTTAACCACCTGAACAGAGCAAAAAGCGAATGACGTCACAAACCACTTAAAATCAACTCTTAGAATAGGTAAAGCTGCGTATAAAGTCACACACTAACATCTGATAACCACCTGAACCTCAGAAGAAGGCGAATAAAGCCACGGAAAGAAAACATTTTAAGCACCTGAAAAGAGTATGAGGAGGAAGAGGACGTCTGCAATGAACGGCGACGGTTGAGATGGCACAGGTCATGAAGTGATGTGTCTGGAGTCTCTCTGTCCGGATGGCCCTACGGTTCGAGTCCCGAAGGTGGTAATATTTCCGACTCTAGTTAGGTAAGTTGATAAGTTGAATTCTGCCGGGTAGTGGATAAGAATTCCAACGCATAACTGTTATTATCAGAAAATCATCATTTCTTCGTCAGTAGCAGGCGAATGCCTGAATAGTCACCGCCGGAACCCGTGAACGCCCGAGTGGATAACATTGTCATATTTTGTGATAAGATGTTCTAAATGTCCGTGATGAATGACCATGGGGTACCGGAAACCCGAAGCATTATCTCAATGAATAAATGTCTTCCAAAATACCAGAGCAAAAGACGAATGCTATCACAAATAAGCACCTGCCGCCGGACAGAATAAAGCGACTCAGGTCACAAATTACATCTGCTTTCGCCTGAACATAACAAAATTTAAATGACTTAAAAGGAGACTCGTGCGTACCAACTGATCGCAGAAATAGGCGAATGATCCTACCAATAAACTCTCGTCAATCAATAAAAGAGAGCGAGAAGTTCGTCACGAATGACCAAAATGCCAACCACCTCTTCAAACCGAAAGAGAATGATGTCGCGATTGAATATCACTTAACTCCCTGAACCTAGCAATAGGCAGAATGATGTCACAAATATTACTTGTCAAGTGCCTGAAAACGTCAAAAGACAAAATGACGTACAAATGGTGCAAAATTACTGATCACAGATTTATGCGAATGGCTTTACGAATGGTTACGTACCAATAAACAAAACAGAGTAAAAGCCTGATCACTATTTGGCAATAACCTGATCAATATAAAGTAATGACGTTACGAGTGATTAACTCTTATTCAACAGAACACAATAAAAGGCGAATAATATTACGAATGAAGTGTTTGGAGCCACATAAACAGTGCATAAGGGAGTGCCTCTAGTGACGAGGTCCTTAACCGAGCAGAAATATCGACAATGTTCTATAATCCACCTGATCAATGCAAAAATGACTGCCAGCCATCAGAACAAAACAAACGCCTTGAACGTAGGAGAAATTCTGTTTTCATGAACACTTTCGTACCCACCTGAACAATGGAAAGAAGGAATGGCGTTTCAGGTCAAAAATCCGCCAGGGTCACGTTTGTATTGTATTGTATTGTAAATTGTATTCAAATCCTTCAGATAAAAAGTCACTTATTTATACTTCAGAAATAAAGTATTCACATTTTTTACATTACAGATTATTTGATTGATTAGTGTTGCTGAATAAGTTCTTTGCATCTTCTGATAGTCACTTAATTGTGTGCGTGAACCCAGAAGGGGCCAATGATCGACAATGGAATTTAGAACAAGCACCGACCTATTAGTTGCTTGATTGTTATTTATTCACTTTCCCTGCACAAAGATAGATTGATTTTCTTGATTTTAAAGCTACTGCCTTCTATTTAAGAAATTAAGTATTAATATTTGATGAAGGGAACAGATAATTTCATTGATTAGTGTTTCTGAGTGAGTCCTTTGCTATGGTCCTGACACTCTTTATTGTGAGCGTGGAATTGAGGATGAGGCAATGATCGCCAAACGATGTTAGAGCTTGAACAACCTGACTCATAGTTTGATTGCTACCACATTCACGCAAAAAAGTTGTCATACCCAGGAGCATGACCGATGTTTCTCTGTTAATGTTGACGTGCTGAATTCGAATATAAAATCACAATTGCACCCTAACTCTCCAGTTTTTTTTAATTACGAAAAAACACTGTAAAATATACAAACTACAATTTCATGTCTTTTTCGATTGAAATTATTTATTGAATTAATTAAATTTTGGGAGTAGTGGCGTAATTCTGTTTCGAGTTTCCCATTCACCTAGTCGAAATATATAGCGAATCATGTGTCGAGTCATCAGGACTGTCAACTTTCTCTTGTGGGTTCCTGTGTATTTATTATTTACTTTTTCTTCAAGGAGAACAGAGAATGATTTTGTTAGAAGTCACTGATTTCAATTTCAAAATTAAAGTGTGTATGCTTATTTAAGTTAACATTAGTAGAGGAAACCGCTGGCTCTTTGGCTAGCGTGCTTGCATTTTACTGCGCAACGTCGGGTTTGATTCGCAAGAGGGAGTAAAATTATAACTGTGCGCTTTCCTTACAAATATTTCAGTATTTATTCGTGTTATTGCGAAAAAGCCAACCCAAAGCCCCCTAATTTAAAATATGATATAACTCATCTCTATCATCTTTGAACGTATGCTAATATTTGCAATAAACTTCTGTTTAAAATTTCATTTCGTCCGTTTTGCGATCGCCAAATCCAATGCGCTTTCGAGCATGCTAGCTAGCGACAGAGCTGCAGCCCTCACCTCTTCGGGAGCCGCCTGCGCGATCGCCCACACTTGGAGGCCGCCGGCCGCCCCCGCCAGCGCCGCGCGCCATCTCCCTAGCGTCGCACACCCGCGCCGCGCCGCCAGCATGGGGCTTCCAGCGCCGCCAGCGCCCCCTCCGCCCCGCCCCCGCCCCGAGGCCAGCAGCAGCGCTTGAGAAGCCGTCGTTGCCGCGAACCACGGGCACCGCCCCGCACGGGCCAGATCCTTTGCGCGCGCCCAATCGCCACCCGGCGCCGCGCTAGAAGAGCTTGTGTCCCCGCCCGCGTCGCCGACTCCACCGACGGCTCCTTGCTCCTTGCCAGTGACCGGCGAATCGCCTCGCTGCATGACTGTTCCTGCCTCTGCAGCCACTCGACGAGTTCGGAGTGGGTTGTTCTGGGCGGCCGGAGCGCGGAGCGCGGTGGCGCCGTAGGGGCGTCGCGGCGCCGAGCGGCGCGCCCGCCCTCCACCAGCCGCCGCGCGCTCTGCAGTTGGCAGTGGGCCGCGGCCGCGTGCAAGCGGCGTGCGGTAAGCAGCCGACGCGCGTCCGGGCGTCCCACGCCCCCGGCCGCAGCAGCTCGTTGGTCGCCCTGGCCGCGCCTTCGCGCGGCCGCCGGCGTTGCAGCGCCGTGTCGCCGCGCGCGCGCGCTCCTCGAGTGATTGCGCCGCGCCGCAGCAGCGCCACCAGCGCTGTCCACGTCGTCGCGCGCCGCGGCCTCGTGCAAGGAGCGTGTTGACAGGGCCGCGTTGCGCGCTCTTCCGGGATGCGGCAGGGTCTGGGGCGTGGACGCCTGCCCAGCGGGAGCGGGGGCGGGCTGGAGAAGCAGCGGTGGGAGGGCGCGTCCTGCAGTGCCTGCAACTGGGCCTGCAGGGCGTCGACGCGCGCAGTGAGGTGTTCCGCCCGTGCCGTCAGAAATTTCTTGGCAGCGGATCCTGCAGGCTCAGCTTCGCTCGCAACCGCCACCACCAGCCACGCCGCCAGCAGTACACGACAAGTCGAAAGCATACTGTTGTCAGCCCTTTTCTCTGCTGAAATGAAGATACAATTAATGTATGGAATTGACACTCTTGCTATTGACTGTCGCATTTTTTATATTCTGCATTTCGCATAATTCTTGACAGGGTGTGTAGATTGAATGTTTTCACCATTCCCCAAATATGTTTTGGAATGTATTGATGTGGGATCTTATATTTGAAAAGCGGTGTTGGGCTACTTCGGCGCCAGTGAAGGAAGAAACAGAAGTATGTTTGCTAAAAAAAATAATAGTATAAGAGTACGAAGTACTATTTTATTAACTTGTGTGTGCCTCTTGTATTTTTAGTGTGTGATAAACACACGTTCGTTACGGCAATTTATGTCGTGTCATTTTCTATTAGTCGTAAACCTTTGATTGCTTTGTTCATGTTTCTTATATCTGTGATAAATATTTCGAAATCCGGTCACATCTACACTTTCAATGTACATTTTTCCTTGCCTTCGTGAACCAAATGTTCCTGCAAATTAAGCTTTCAAAATTATATAACTAATTGTTGACTTTGACAAGCCAAAGGAGGTAAATGCCAATTTTTTAGTATTTTGAAAATCAAACATTCGTATTCTTATATCAACACTCAATTTTGGAAGAAAGGAACATTACCAAACAACCGCGCATCGCCATTCAACCGCCTACTTCCGCCCTCCGCTATAGAACAGATGTTTAGATGAAAATGGTATTTACATCTGGACAAGTTTGTACTGGTTCACACCGGCAACGGTGGCTCAGGGCAACAACTGATGTCACTCGACTGGCTTAAACACGGTCCCATTCGAATATCGACGGTGGCAGGAGTTTGAATACTGCCTACAGCCGCTGTTTAGAGAAGCATTCTAGCGCCCGGCTGCTTCCTCGGTAAATTAACGCGGGTTCAACGATTAAAGTCAAGAGAACGCTGGAGCAGGAGCCAAACAAACGGACTGCTAAGGGTTCTTGAATTGAATTGAATGCCTTATTTTACGTGGCGAGACTCAGACCATTAGGCCTGCTCTTCCGTCTGACCACGCAAATTTCGCTATGCTCCTTTCACCAACTAGCGGAGAAAGGATTACATGCATTACATGTGAAAGATAGCAGTTCACAGTTCCCGATCTCGTTAACGGAATACGGGGAGAGATGTAACTTACCACTAAAATTTTGCAAAGTCATAGGTGCTAAGCACCAAAATTTTCCAAACGAAGTTTTTTTTGACATAAAGACATTACATAATTGGTGTCAAAACACTTTTAAAAGAGCGATTTAAATTTAATTAAATGACCTAGCGTATTAAATTTAAACAGAACTAAACGGAATTACCAGTTTTTTATTTAGCATATTTCTGTAGTCCATCTTATGGTTTTCCGTATGAATTGATTTCTAAATTTAGCAATAGCATTTATCAAATTTTTGACACCAGGACTATGTTATAAAAGTTTGTTTTTTTTTCAGAAAATTGACGATTTCTGCGTAACATTACATAACTTTTTCTTCTTAGTCTTTCGTAAGGCGAGAAAATAAGAAAGTGGGAGATTGGAATTGGATGAGGCAGTGTGATAAGGTGTAGGAAGGGCAGGAAGTGGAGGGGAGGACGGGTGCTGGGTGTTTGCGACGGGACAGAAAACCGCGACCTCTGTCCGCGGCCCGGACTTCACATATGGATGGCAAATGTCAATCATATGCAAATGGAAACACAGAGTTCCTACCTTCTTTTGACCATCTCTGGGAACCGCAAACACAATAGCTGGCAAGGCGACTGCCTCTCTGCTTTTTGCCGCGGAGGAACAAATGTGTTTAATATTATTAAACAAAAATTATATTTGCTTCTCCGTTTTGAAACAAAATTCTCAATGTGTGGACGGCAAAATCACGACACATATTACCGAATGTTTCCCATAAATAATCAAATATTCCCCGAGACAGGTCAATGACCACGGAAGTATGAACAGATAACCGCACTCGAGTGTCTCCCAGCCAATCGAGATTCTCCTTTTATAGACAGTAGTTGGCTTAATAATTATTAATTTTAATAATTATAATTAATGTAGCTTTATTAAGTTTACCAATTCGAATCTTTTAAGACATCCCGTAAATAGGTTGAAATTAATTTATTATTCAGACTTAGTTCTGTTGAGAATTAAAAATATATTGATAATAATTGTCGATTTTATATCGTTATCCTTTATAAAATAGTCATATACTTTTTCTCCTTTAGAATTTAACCTTTTTCGCAATTTCAGAGAATCTGCCCCGTACCTTGTTGTATGATTGTTGTGCTTCTGGGCGTGGCAACTGCTAAGGTTATTAGTTCCATAAGTGTAGTGTATACTTTTTCCACAGAAGGTTTTTGCGATCTTGCTCCTCTGGATGGGGGGATCCGACGCCGACATACTGTCTGCTATGGAAAATTTTCTGAACTAGGTATCTCCACCAGCCCAGCGTCCCACCTTAAACAAGCTCTAAGCTCCCGACCGGTTTCCCAGCAAGTGTGGTAGTGCATTGCATTGTGGCGGAAGTGCCTTATAAGAGTGAGAATAGTAGAAGGAAGAGGAAGTAAAGGTAACGCGGTCCGTGGCCCGTTTCTTAAAACACCACTTCGGCATTCGTTTGATGTTGATCGGAGAAACCACGGAAAACTTTCGATCCGAGCAGCCGGTCCTTAGAATTCATCTCCAGACGGCGGCAACATTCCACACAGCTGACAAGCTCGTGTCGAAACTCTTACCGCCGTCAGGGTTTGTATCTACCACCCGACTTCCCGGTGACAGGTGATGAAGTGACACAGTTGATGCCCTGAGCCACTTTTCCCAACCGCTAGTGTGTTATTCCAAGAAAGCCTTTGAGAAGACATGTGAGATATTTTTAGAGTACAGAGTTAGTAAACAAATGGTAGGCCTTTGCCTCTCAGTGCACCAACCTTTGCAACTCGTGCGACGTCACAAGCTGAATTCACCCGGGCCGCCGCAGTCGGCGGAGCAGGTGATGATTTTGTGATTTCACTAAATGATACGCCTCGATTGCTCTCCAGTGTCCAATAGAACTGATCGTCCCCCCGTAACTTCTGTCTTCCGATGTTCTAAACGATGACCGCAATAAGTCGACTCGTGTAAATGTTCTTTATCCAACTGCACGCGTCTACGCGAAGTCGCTCAATCTAAGATCTCCTCTCGCCTACGAGAGACTTTGCTTGTCGCCCTTGACAACTCACCAAATGGGGAGACGCGGAGTCCTCCGCCGCTTCTGGAGAGGGCCGTCGGGCGTCGCGGCGCCGAGTGGAATGGCGTCGCACGGCTCCGCGGCGCATCTTAACTGCCACATACCCCTGACGTCAGGGCAGTTGAAGCTGTCAGCGTGACGCGACCGGATGATGCCATTTCGTCGTTGGAGCAATATCATAAATTGTTCCATTTGATATTTAGGGTTTGAAGGACAGCACATATCTTCTCACAAGATTGGTAATTGTTCAGATATACGTTTTCTATTTCCTTCATTAAACTGCTTGCATCGAAGCTCAATTTTTTTCTGGTAAGTTCTAAAACCAAGTGTCTAAATTAATTTGATTTTCTAAGTGTTGTAAATATTGACAATACGTTATTTAACAACACTAAATTTATGTGAATGATGTCCAACAGCGATTTTTGGCATAGCAAAAACCTTTAAGTTTGTTTAACTTCAAAAACGTTCAACCACAATTCATCGAAAAAATGGTCTTACAAAAATAAAGTAATATTATAAAAAATATTTTTTTCAGTTAACACTATAGTTTCAATTTATCTCCTTTAATAATTACATGAAACCATTATGATGATTTTATTCTTCAATTTCGTCAAATTTCAGGAACAGTAATTTACGACATTGTTACAAAACATCTGGGTTTTGTTAAATTTGCGAACGTTTGGTACCCAACCTTATTACTGAACTAGTCAAAACGCAGGGATAATGCAATATGTCTTTTTTATGACACCCCTCAAACGCAACGGCGATGGAATGGAGGCACACGTAAACGCCAACAAAGGTTAAACCAAAGAGATTCTTAAATGTATACTGTTTTTTGATATAGGGTAGGCAATTTTTACTAACTTCTTTTTTTTTTTACCACGAGATGAACCTATCAACAATAGTGTTTATTTAGAGACGATAAAGAAAAGGCACCGCGCAATAGAGAACGAACCTAGAGGAATGCTCTCATTAAGTGTGGTATTCATCCATGACAACACCAAACCACGCACTGCGAATGTGCCAAAATCATTCGAAGAAGAATTCAAATTCCTTTAAGTTCTTTCTCCTGATCCGAAAAACTTAAGGTAATTAGTAATGGTCAACCATTAAATACCACCAAAAAACTGAAGAATTGTGTGCGTCATTTCAGTGGTAAGATATATGAAAGTGATCTTTGGATTGGCGGGTGTGAGTTTAAAAACAAAATGTATTGTTGCACGATCTTAAAATTTACTTCTATTTTTTCATTTTTATATGGTTTATTTTGTTTATGTAAGTGCATGCATGGGATTGGTTGATTTTCAAGGAAGATTCAGAAGGTATCTAGTTTGCAAAAATACTTCTAAAATACTTCAGAGTGTGATAGAATGACTGTGATTTTAAATATTTTGTATTACGCGTTCAACCTGTAATAACATTATTACATTCCCTTGTTTACTAGACAGGAAACGCCATTGTGCTAATTTATCTTCCAAAAGTTCTGATATCGTTCGTCACCTGCAAACCTTGACCGTTTATTCGCCCAAATGTATAAATTAAATTCGATTGACCGCTACTCCGGCCTTTGTCACAATGTTTTCTTTACAAATCGACCTTTCACTCCTCGTCTGTCCGTCCAGCGTGCTCCAAAAGGTCGACTGCTTCCTTCGATTAACGTGCGGATACTATGCTTCGATTAAATCAGTAAGTCCGTTGACTATTGGTCGGCTGTGACTGTCATTCGATCGAGAGTTTGAATGCCTCCAACGTGACATTGAAGCTTCCGATTAAATGATGTTACATATGACCAAGTGTCAACGGACTTAATGTTTAAATTCAAGTTTGTAGGGGGTATTTGCGCATTTTAGCGGGCAGAAATCGACAGCATTTTTGAGCTTCTGCGAAAGCGTTAATTCCAAATCGAACTCCAGGAGTTGGCGTTCTTTTATTTCGTCGGATTTACGGGGCGTCTTGTATCCAATATTTCGGACGTGCTATATGGAGTTTGTTCAGACTGTGGTGCCAGAGTGAATTATGTACTGTTTCCGCCGTGCTGAATCCGATTGTATCGCAATTTCGTGTTTTTTGGTAAATTATTTTACTAGAGTACATTGCCACTACTAGCTACACGGTTTTTAATTGCCCGAAATCGACGACACTTGTAATTCAATAGATACGTAAAATAGTTTGTTTTTTTTTTTTTGCACAATTTTAAAAGGTACAAATCTTTATTTGCTCGCACAGTTGTTTGTGCTGGTAGCTTTGACGCACCTGAACTATTTAGTCTAGACTCCTAAGCGTAACCATAGATTATTGGCGCCTTCACAATTTTCTATTTGCGGGCATAAATGCTTGTGCCGTTTCTTTCCGCCCACCAGAACATCGAGGTCGCAAGCTTTTACAATTCTTTTTTTATGCGCGTAAATACCTGTGTCAATGCTCTATTTTTTCATGAAATTATAAGAAAAACTTTGGAGCCATTTTGAGAAAACTTCAAAATTATTTGTGAGGTTCATGGAAAGGTTTTTTTAAATCGCAAATCTTCGAATGGAGCCAGATCGACCGGGAAATATCCATTTAGGTAAAAATCCTACATTTAACGAAGGAAATTTGTGTCGTGGCTGAGCAATCTTAATTTTGGAGAGGTAAAATTAAAAATAATATATTTTGTTGAGTTCTATATATTAAAATACGGTTACAGGCTTAAACGTATTAAAATTGAATGATAATACCGTAAGTTACAAAATACAAATTTACAATTTACACCATTGGTCGTTATTTAATAGAAGGGATATATTTGATGGATTGAGACCAAATTTTCAAATTTGGCTACGATTTGGAAAGAAATTACCGCAAATCCTCCCGTTCTGTGATGTGTAACCTGCTTCTTTTTTGTTAATAGTTTAGTAATGACACTTAAAGGTTTTCTGATAAGTTATGACGAGGGAAACGCTATCATTATGTTTTCTCGCAATTTTTCACAGCCCAGGATATTTTTCGGGTATTTCTGCCTGCGGAAAAAAAATGTTAGCCTTTTTTAAATTTCACCTTCAGCTCCTTATTGGTGCTAAGATCGTGTAGCTCCTCTGGTAATACTACATTCGCAGCCACCGTTTCATCATATGGATAAATGATTAATTGTGATACTTGAAAGGTCAGAATATCTTCAAATCTATTTTCTAAGTGATTACGCAGAGCATTTAAATTATTGGGAGCTGCCTGAGGAGGCAGTGGTCTGTTGATATGGCTCGGATGAGCTAGCAGCCAGCTCCTTCCACTTACCTTTGATGACTTTGTTATCGTCTCTGAGGACCACCAGGTAAAATGCGACGCAGACGCATTCCCTGTGAACGTTACTACATGTTATCCACAGAGGACGTCACTATTACTTTGGAAGAATTCAAAAGACATGTACTAATTGAAAAGAAAAACGTGTAATTTGAACGAAGTAAAATACTCTAAATTACAATTATGATTGCATCTAAGTTAAAAGCGTTTGAATGATTGTAATAGCTGTAGGCATGAGTAGTTGAAGACTGATTCAACTGATTGCAACTAACATTGCAATGGCCGCAAGCATTTACAGTTAAAAACTTTAAAGTCTTTTTTGCAGATATTCGTTAACATGATAATGATGAAAATGAAACATAGCATGATGTAGCGGTGCTGAAATGAAGAACATTGTACATTGAATACAAACAGATTCATGGTTTTGCAGCCTAGTCTTGAAGAATGCACACTGTGGCGTCTTGCCGGGGCAATAAATTACAGACGTGAACGGCTTGTAAATATTTAGTATTTATTAGAAATAAAATACTCCGACACCATAATACTATATACAATATTTACAAATAAAGGACCGTTACAAGAAGGAACTTTCCCTGGTTACCACCACCGCTGGCCCGATAATTAATTACCATGTTCGGTGTGATGCACCAGTACCTTACGCGAGCATACCAGCGAGTATGCCGCACCTACCGTCACGGCGTAGCACGCCGGCTTCGGTTCCCCGCCTCGGTCGCCTATGCATTACAATGCAACGCCGCGCACAACCCATACGACGCCTTACCGACGCGCCCAAGAATCAGATGAAAACAGAAGATCGAGCTAGGTCGGGATCCGCTTATATACCTTCTGGGCAGGCTGACGGAACTGCGTCACCCGCAGTGTCCGCCGACGCGTTTCCGCCGTGTTCGGGGTTTTCAAGTTTCCGCCCACGAACCCCTCTTCCCTTGCTCCCTAGCCTTTGCGCAGCCCAGCGTCTCTTCCGCCAGCGCTGTCCACGTGGCTGATATAGTACGTTTGTACTGGCGACATATATGACGCCACACGACGTCCGCTGGACACGTGTTAAGATCCGCCTGGAAAGAGGATGCGACAGACGGTTGATAATCACAGGTGGCAACTAGAAGAATAGGAATGCCGTGATTTATAACTGAAAATTACTTTGAATGCCGCGGAAGCGGACATTTTTGCACAACAGATTGCGATTGTGATATGAGATTGTGATACTTACGAAACGATGGCGTGCAGTACGTGTTAAGAGAATAGTTTATGCTTAGAGCATACACTTACCTGAGGATTCAGCATGATGCACGTTACAATACATTGTGACACAAAGAGCTAATCTTTCTCACATTAACTGGATTGTTGGAAAATGTGGAAGAAGGCGCAATTGCATGTCGAGTAGCGATATATACACGTCGTGCTGCTACTGCATGAGGCGATCACACAAGTGCTTGGAATTGACACGGAACTATAGAACGATTTTCTTAAGAATGGTATAAAGTGACAGTTCGCGAAACAAGTGAACATCACGTTTATTTCAGTGAAGTAAAGACGTGCACCGTCACGAGTACGCATCTCACATTCAAGACTCGATTTTAAGACAAACATAATACTTATCACATTAAAACTAAATTCAATGTAATTTTTATAAAGAGAAATAATTTTTACAGGAGCACAAAGCTCTGCACTTC
>BOPP01000311.1:754554-765792 GCA_017312745.1 Gryllus bimaculatus
TAATTCTTGACATGGTGTGTAGAAGGAATGTTTTTTTATCGTCCCTTAAATATGTTTTGGAATGTATTTACACGCGATCTGATTTTTGAATAGTGTTATCATGAGCTTCGCGAGAGCCGTGTGGTGGAAGAGTCAGAAGTATGGTTGGTATAGAAAATAATAGTATAATGGCCCGATGTATTATTGTATTGACGTGTGTGTTCCTTTAGTATTTTTTGGGTGTGATGAATACGTTTTTGTTACGGCAATTCGTGTCGTTTCATTTTCTATTAGTCGTAAATCTCTGATTGCTATGTTAATAATTCTTATCTCTGTGAGAAGTATTTCGAAATTTGTTTTCACATTTAATTTTAACATACGACGTACGGCGTTACCAGATTTTTTTAATCTAACATCCCTCTGTATAATATGTTTTTCGATTTTTCTTATTGAGAACCCACAAATCAATATGGCTATACTACATGTTCAATGAATTTGTTTCTAAATTTAGCAACAAGATTTAAATCTTTTTTTCTTACCAGGGTTCTGGAATAAAAGTTATTTCCAAAACCGTGACGCACGATTTTCTACGAGAGTCTGTCGTAAGGCGAGGAAGCGAAGGAAAGTGTGGGGCCGGATGAGGCGGTGTGATGTCTTGCGAGAGCAGGAAGAGAGGGGAGGGCGGGAGCCGAGTGGTTGCGACGGGGAAGGAAAACCGCGACCTCTGTGTCCGGCCGGACTCTGGCACTTGCCATCCGCATGTAATCGCATGCATATTGTAACGTAATAATAATAATTATTATAATAATAATTACCATAATAATTATTCATAATAATCATAATAATAATACATAATAATAATAATAATAATAATAATAATAATATAATAATAATAATAATATATGTTCTTTATTAATAGCGAGCCTCAGGCCATAGGGCCTGCTCTTCCGCCTAACCACTGAATTTACATACCTTTAGAGTGTTAAAACATTTTAAGAGGGGAGGACAATGTGACAAATTTACGTCTGGGAGAACAAACTTATGGGACCATCCCGGCATACGCTTAAGCGATTGAGTAAATCCAGAAAACACTCAATCAGAGGCGGCTTAGGGCTGAACATTAATAGAACGAGTATGTTATACTGGAGTAGTGAAAGGGAAGTTTCGTGAACGAGAAAAGACATACAGGGGAAGGGGTCTAAAAGTATAAAGCTTGTGAGGGAGAGGGAAGAGAAAAAAAAGCGAAGAAAAGGACGAAGAAGAAGTAGGCGAAAAGTGAAGTTATTTGAGGAACGTTACAGGAAGATACGTTTAGTTTACGTAGATTTTTCTCCTTTTGACCCTCGCAGGGAATCGCAAACACAATAGCTGACAAGGCGTCTCTCTGGTTTTTGCCGCGGAGAAACAAATGTGTTTCATATTATTAAACAAAAATAATATTTGCTTCTCCGTTGCGAAACCAACTTGTCTCAAAGGGCTCGACAACATATTACCTGATGTTCCTCATTATTAATCAAATATTCCCCGAGACATGTGAATAACAACTTAGTTACGAACAGATAACTGTGCTTAAGTGATGCTTCTAGCCCAATCACATTAATAGGTTCAGATAAATATATTATTTATTCGTACGAAGTTCTGTCACAAATTGAAAATATATTGATGGTAAATTTTGGTTTTATATTTTTAATCCAATGTAAAAATACATAATTTCTCCCTCAGAATTTATCCTTCTTCCCGATTTCAGAGAACTTCCCCAGTTAGTGATTCTGGGCGCGTCAACTGCCGGCAAAAGCATTAGTTCCATAAGTGTAGTGCATGCTTTTTCCGCGTTAGGTGTTGTTCCTCCCCCGCTAAATAACGAGATTCAACGCCGAAAGACCGTGTGCCTTTGAAAGTTTCCCCAAATAGGTATCTCTCACCAGCCCAGCGACCCAGCTTAAACAAGCTCTAAGATCCCGACCGGTCTCCCAGCAAGTGTGGTAGTGCATTGCATTGTGGCGGAAGTGCCTTATAAGTAAAGAGTGAGAATAGTAGAAGGAAGAGGAAGTAAAGGTAACGCGGTCCGTGGCCCGTTTCTTAAAATACAACTTCGGCATTCGTTTGATGTTGATCGGAGAAACCACGGAAAACTTTCGATCCGAGCAGCCGGTCGTTAGAATTCATCTCCAGACGGCGGCAACATTCCACGCAGCTGACAAGCTCGTGTCGAAACTCTCACCGCCGTCAGGATTTGTATCTACCTCCCGACTTCCGGTGACAGGTGGTGAAGTGACACAGTCGATGCCCTGAGCCACTTTTCCCTACCGCTAGTGTGTTATTCCAAGAAAGCCTGTGAGATATTTTTAGAGTACAGAGTTAGTAAACAAATGGAAGGCCTTTGCCTCTCAGTGCACCAACCTTTGCAACTCGTGCGACGTCACAAGCTGAATTCACCCGGGCCGCCGCAGTCAGCGGAGCAGGTGATATTTGGCACGCCTCGATTGCTCTCCAATGCCCAATAGAACTGAGCGTCCACCGGTAAATTCTGCCTTCCGATGTTCTAAATGATGACCACAAGAAGTAGACTCGAGAAAATAATCTTTATCCAACTGCTCCCGTCTACGCGATGTCGGCTAATCTGCCATTTCCTCTCGCGTACAAGAGACTTTGCTTTTCGCCCTTGACAACTCACAAAATGAAGACACGCGGAGGCCATCAAATCCCCAGCGCTTCTCGACAGAGGCGTCGGGCGTCGCGGCGCGGAGGGGAGTGGTGTCGCCCAGCGCCGCGACGCATCTTAAGCTGCCACATGCGCCTGACGTCAGGACGGTTGAAGCTGTCAGCGTGACGCTACCGGTTGACGTCACCGCTTTGTCCGCGGCAACACCATAGATTGTGCCAGCGGATATTTAGGGTTTGAAGGACAGTACATATCTTCTCACAATCTTTGTAGTTGATCAGGTATATGTTTTCTATTTCCTTCACCAAATTGCGTGAATCATAGCACTATTTTTTTCTGTCCAGTTAGTTCTAAAACCAAACGTCTGAATTAAATTGATTTTCTAAGTGTTGTAAATATTGACAATAATTTATATGGCATCACTGAATTCGTTTATGTGAGCGATATTTGGCATAGCAAAAACCATTTAAAGTTTGTTTAACTTTAAAAACGTTCAACCATAACTCACCCCCACCCGAAAAAATTACAAAAGTAAAGTAAAATGAGAAAAAATTAAACTTCTCAATTAACACTATGAATTAGATAAGTCTCCTTCAATAATTACATGCCAGCATTATAAAGCTCTTATTTTTGTAATTCCACACATTTTCACAAACAGTAATTGACAAGATTGAAACTGGGTTATTGAAAAACCGAGTTTTCTTAAATTTTTGCCAATAAACTCCTTACCGAAGCATACAAACATGAAACATGGCTTGCTTATGACTCCCCTGCACCGCAACGGCAATCAAAAGAATGGAAGCACACTTCGTCCCCCACAAAGGTTAAACCCAAGCGATTCTTGACCCCCGAAAAGTCATGTACGCAGTGTTTTGGAATAGGCAAGGCATTTACTACTGACTGATTTGGTTTACCACGAGATGAAACAATCAATAAAAGTGTTTATTTAGAGACGACTAGGAAACTGCGCAGCGCAGTACAGAACAAACGCAGAGGAATGCACTCAATAGTTGTGGTTTTCATTAACGACAACGCCAAACCACGCACTGCGAAAGTGCCAAAAGCTTTCGTTGAAGGCTTTGGCTGCGATGGTTTTGGTCATCCTTTGTTCAGTCCTGACCTCGCTCTTAGTGGGTTTCATCTGTTTCTGCATCGGAAGCCGTTCTTTGGTGGTAGGCGCTTCGACAACGGTGAAGAGGCACGCGAACAAGTTACCACATGGTTGGCAACACTGGCGTTACAGGTGTTGTAAGTTTTTGTGAAACAAATTGCATTGCTTATCTCTGCTTGATTTCTTTTTTATTGCCAAATGGAGCGCTTTTTTGTATCCCTTTCGTATTTTGGCCTTCTGCTGATTGAACTGGTGTACCAATTGAGTATCGTAGGCTCATTTCTGTGAGTTGCGTTACATCCCCTAGTTTTTCATCATTGCTTTAATTACAAATTGAAGCGATTTGATCAATCTACCTCTCAAATGTTTCGCTACCAAAGTTTTAATGGATGACTCAGTGAATTGCCGTTTCTCAATGTGTAATTCTTTTCAGATGGTTTATGAACTCACAATATCGCCAAAGCATTGCAAGGGCTCCATGTGATGTTGCCTAAATAATGTTTGGGTGTGGAATTGATTTTACCTTTAAAAAAACTCTCTACTGCGTCAGCGGTAGAGAGAAACTAAAAAAACAATAGAATTTTGTAAATTTATTTGTTTTGTAAATATTGAACAATTGACGTGTTTGTGGATAGTTTATATATTTCTGAAACGCAAATGTTTGCTTGGAAATTATTGTGAAGGAACTTGTGAGTGCATTTTGTGACTCAGCCAATAGAAATCACGACGTTTATTAGACAGAATATACCAAAAATTGACTTAAATGTTTATTTTCGAGATTTCATTGTTTCCTTCCTGGATACCGTATATAAGCATTGTGACTCAACTTACCCTTGGAGACAATTTTTCTGGAAACATGAAAATTTAATAGTCTGGAGACACGCATTAAAATGTTCTAATGAGATACAAAAAAGGCACAAGGGCTTCTTTATGGGAGTAAAAACGTTGTTGAGATCATGTATGTATAAAATTGGTATAATGTCTTCTTAGAGTGCAAAATATTTTTATTTACTTATATTTTTAATTATCTAGAACAGGGCAAAGCCCCTATTAGTTACAAAAATAAAGCACAGTAATCGAATTACAAGAATACAAATTCAAAAAAAAATGTTAAATTATAACATACCAGTAGTATAAACAAAAATGGAAACATATCTTCAAAAGAGTCATTCCAAAAAATAAAAAAAAAATATAACAAAAACGAGCATACAATGGCCATATAACGAATATGGACCTTGCACCTTCAAAATAAACTGGATATAACACTTAAAATATACTATATAATAAAATAATTAGATGAATAAACTTAAAATTATTGAATTTTGAATATTGAAGCCAAGAATTTTTAATACATCACTTGTTTTTTAATGTGAGTTGGTGGTAGGTCAGATTATGTTACATAGTAATACCCAAGTCTTTTTTAGAATATATACACGTTCTATTGATTTAATATTCATTAAATAACTTGCTTATAAGTATGCTTTATTTCTTATCCACGTGACAAAGTATTGTTTTCTAATATTAAAGTACAAATCATTCTCTATTCTCCAAATGTAGACATTATTAATATCAGGTTGCAATTTATTGAATCATTTTTATTCTCAAATCAGCAGCAAAAGGTAAACGTTTTGAATTACACGAGGCAAATCATGAATATAAATGAGAAATAATATAGGCCCATGATTCGAACCTTAAGGCACTTCAGAATCAGTTTTATAAACGTATAATTTGTTTAAATGAAATTGCACGTATTGTCCCTTATTTGTTAAAAACGAACTCGTTAAGCTACTCATTATATTAATAACATTTTATAAAATTCGAAAAAGATATGTGAGATAATAGTCATATGTGATTAATATTATCAAAATCAATAGAAAAACTTGTAATAGTATCAACCTGATCTCAATGGTCTAAACTGCTTGAAATATATAGTGCGGATTTGCTCTACAGCTATCGCCGTTTCTCCGCTCTCAGTCTCCATGCCTCTCTATTGGACCATAGATCATCTTGCATTTCTCTTTCTGTCATAGCCTTTTGTACTCCCTTCTGTCATGCAAGTCTGGATCTTCCTCTCTTCTGTCGTTCTGTCGGCACCCATTTCAGGACTCGTTTTGGTCATCTTTCGTCGGTCATTCACATAACATGACCGTACCAGACGATTTTTTCCCCTCTATTTTGTCAAGGATAGATTTATTTATATCCTTTTCGTTCTTATGTCTTCGTTCCTGATTCTGTCACGTCTTCTATAACAGCAATGTCTACGCCAGAAGTCCTTTTCAAGAGCCAGAAGATTCCCTTTGTCCTTTTATCAATCTCCCAAAGTTCTGAACCGTACGTTGTGACACTCTTAACTAGCGAGGAGTAAAGACGTCTTTTAGTAGTGTTAGTGATTGTTTTGTTTCATAAGACAGAGTTTATACTTCGTGTCACGTTTCTCCCCTTGTCATTTTTCCTACATTTTCAAGAAGATGATCTTTTATCTCATTGTTACCATCTGCCAGATATTCAGATTTGTCCATGTTAATATTAAGTCCTGCTTTTAAAAAGTGTTCATTGAGTTTACGGATCATGAATCTCAAATGGTCCGCATCTTCTGCAATTACTACCTGGTCATCGGAAAAATATAATGTATACAATTTATCGTCTCCGATCGTCATTCCCATTACTCTGCATTGTTTCTCCCACTGCTGTAAAAGTGTATGCAGATATATTTTAAACAGTGTTGAAGAAAGACAGCAACCCTGACGAACACCTATATTGACTGGGAATGGCTTCGCAACTCCTGGCAAAACCCAAAAAATTATGCAAAACTCTGTAACATAATTCAAACTTGATTAGAAAAAATGCATCAATGCATTTGAGACAGAGCCACTTTCATACGGAATATCTCTCAAAACCTGAAACACCCAAAAACATAACATCAGTTAATAACATAGGTAGAACGCATAAATTAACTGAGCGAATCCATGTAAGCAGATTAAAATATTTGTCTATGTACAATTAAAATAGTTACCATGTGAAAAAAGTTTCTTTTCTATACAATTAAAGAAAAAATATTTTTGGCAGGTTAAGCCCTAATATTCATGTTTTAATTATTAATGTGGCACAAAGCCACGGCGAGAAGAAACTGAGTGCCTTAATAGCAAGAAGAATACATGAAATTAACGTGGCTGATGGTCACGGGCGTGCACTTAAGCAAACAAGCCAAGAACCGAGCTGGTGCGTGCGAGAAGCTCGCTTATATGGAAAGACCTGCATACAAAATCTGTCCGCTAAGACTAAATCTTGCGGCGGAATATTTTTAGTTACCAACGCTATCTGTTGGAGATTGGTGGTTTACAAATTAACAGTTGAGAACTGAACCATAATCGATCACAAGCCCGCACTCTTGCAGTACTTAGCTGAGGTATAGCCCATGGAATAGTATACAGATAAATATTCAATTTTCATACAAAACAGACAGACATTGTTGTAAACCAAATATGAAACATATAACAACTTAGATATCATTATTGAAAACTTATACGAACTAGCTAGCAAGCATACAAAGCTTTTTCTTTCATTACAAAAAATAAATTACCATTTGGGATTTGAATTTACAATAATCATCCCTAAAAATCAAAATAAAACACAAGTAGTGATTCACAAATTAAATAAACAGTTCAGATGAACTCAGAATTAAGTACTGAATAAATTTCATTCAATACCAAAGGTGTAAGGCTTTAATTTGAGCAGAACAAAATCAATCATGAGCTGAAAGAACATTATGCAGTAATTATACCTAAAAATTAGTAAAAAAAAATTCTATTGAAAATTCAAGTGTGGCCACACTGTACAATATAGAATAGGTATTTAAATGTTACCAGAATCACCAGAGAACATAAACAAAGTATACAAAATTTTCATACCTGTATTTGCACAAAAAAATATATATTAAATTGGGTAACCTCATATTTCAGGTATACTGTACCATTTTCAACCCAGATGGAAATAAACATTGTTGAATATAAAGTATATAGGGACTGTAATTTATTTAGAAGGAATAATGAAGATTCTGAACCTGTACAATGATATTCTGGACATGAAATATGACAGTTGCTTACTTAAAGATTATTACCTTCTTAAAATATCAGTTACTTCACTTGTATTTGCAATGTATGACATTTCTATACAAAATTAAAAACTTTCCATTTCAAGTGAGGTAATTTGTTTTCATTACAATACTACACTTAAAAATCGCTATTTATAAAAGCTGGAGTCTTGAGTTGTGTCCTTTGTTGAATTTCGTGGTGAATAGCAAATTTTGTTTTTCTGTAGAAATTCTCGTTTCAGAAACGATTTTCGTTTTGTGTTGCCATCTGGCGATAATTCCACACTGGAGGCTGTAATACCAGTCCCTCGTTAGAATACAAGTGAATTCTATTCTTCGAGGATTTTCTTTTGTCGTTGGGTTAGTCAAAGGTCAGTAGTCACGTGTCAGTAAAAGAACACGTGTAACACAAAAACACACTATATTTGTATGAAATTCACTATTTCTACTTTTTATTTTATATATTTAAATCTATCAAACGTTAATGCAGCTCTTAAATGTTATGTTTGGTAATAGCTAGATTCTGTTTCGAAATTTCTATTGAAGGTTCAACTTTTACAAACATATTATTCAGTTAATAATACTTCCTTTGATCTCCTGGAAGGATATCACAAGCATGATCATTTCTCTTTGAATATCACTGCAAAGTCGACATCGTGTGCAAAACAGGAAAACGTATTAACTAATTCGTTATCTACGGGGAGCTATCAAGTTAATGATTCGTCACTTTTAAACAATTTAATGTTTCAGAAGCTCTTGTTTCACATCCTCGTGGTTGTTTTCCGAGGCGTAATCCAAAGCCGTTTTTCCTTCTTTGGTTCTTGCATTCACCTCCGCATTTGCAGCCAAGAGCAACCGCACTACCTCCAAGTGACCACGTCTTGAAGATTCTATTAGGGCTGTTTTCCCGTCATTGTCCGATATGTTAACATCAGCGCTTGCTTTCAAAAGTTCACGCACAACATTTGAGTAACCACCCCATGAAGCCTCAATGAGAGCCGTTTCTCCATGTCTGTTTCTTGCATTCACCTGCGCTTTCGCAGCCAAAAGCAATCGCACAACCTCCGAATGGCCATAAAATGAAGAGAGTAATAAAGCTGTATTCCCGATATTGTCTGAAATGTTTACATTAGCGTTTGCTCCCAAAAGCTCACGCACGATATTGATGTGACCATCCCATGAGGCATAAAAGAGAGCCGTCTTTCCTATTACGTTTCTCGCATTTACATTGGCATTCGCAGCTACGAGAAGCTGCACAATCTCAAAATGACCTGAATCTGAAGACACTATTAAGGCTGTTTCTCCAACATCATCCGAAATGTTTACATTGGCGTTCGCTTTCAATAGCTCGCGGACAACATCTATGTGGCCTTCCTGAGATGCAAGAATCAAAGGTGTCTTCCCGTTGTCGATGTCTTTAGCATCAATTCTCACGCCCGCCGCCAGCAGCGCCACCACCACCATCTGCTTCCCAATTGTCGCCTGGTCTCGTAGTTCCCTCTCCCACCGCTCTCCGGCGAGAGGCGCCACGTCGCCCGATCGCAGCTCTCTTACGCCGATGGCGGCGGCGCGGCGGCGAGTGGGCGCGCCCAAGCAAACTCGCCCGCGGAGGGGCGGCCGCCCGCGGCGCCGCCGCGACGGCGTCTCGGCGCTGCTGCTGCCGCGGGGGCGGCTCGGGCGAGGAATGGCGGCTGGCGGCGGCTGCGAATCCATGCTGCGGCGCGGCGCGCTGTGCGACCGCAAGGAGGTGGCGCGCGCGCTGGCGGCGGCGCCGGCGGCCCCCAAGTGTGAGGCGATCGCGCGGGCGGCCTCCCGAAGAGTGAGCGTCCCAGCTCTGTTCGTTACCACGCGATTCGGAATCACCCGCACAGTAAACTCTGTTTTCCGCGAACACAAAAATTGGTCGATTCTTGAAATTTTTAAGCAGAATCGACGCATTGTAAATTTAACAAATACATTGAATTACATAGTAAATGAGTTATATATATTTTTTTTAATAAAGTGGTTTGCGTGCGTCTTTCTTCTACGTTACGCAAAAAATACTGAAACATTGTAAGAAAAAGGCGCTACAGTTATAATTTTACCCGACCGGTCACAAACTGTGTTGCGCAAGTGGAAGCGTGCTTCTAACCAACGAACCAACAGAGAGCCTCTAAGAAATCTTCGAATAAAATATAAATAAGTTAAATTTAAAATTGATATACAGAGACTTTACAAATAAATTCACATCTTAGATCGCTATCTCAAGGAAACTTAAATAAATAAAAAACTCACAGCACACAAAAAAGTTGTAGTGTCTCAAACACTTAGAGACATGATTATCTATTCTTTCACGCCTTGAAATCCGAATCAGAGGCAATATGATGCGACATCATACACCGTTTATGTACATAAAAATAGAAAAGTGATTATAAATTTCAAATCTATGAACGTACCTAGACTAGAGGATCAGAAATACTACCACTATCGGCTCGAACGCCAGAATAATTCTGATCAGAGGCACTCCCAGACAATATTCAGTTTCACTGAGCATGCTGCCCCCTCACCCTCGGTATCTTCGAGACACTATTAGTCTATCGCTCTGTTTCGGGTGCGGTAGACTTCTATATGCTTGCTAGGTGGTTGGCGTAATTATGACGTCATTCGTGATTTTGCCTCATGGAGTTAATGTGAATTCGTTTGGGACGCTCGTTCGCCTGTCGATCTGTGCAGGTGGGTTGCCGCTCGGCAGGAGGCGCTGCGTCAAGCTGCGCGGGATCGGCGGCGCGGCGAGCCGCTGGCGCGTCTGCGGCGCGGGCGTCACCCCGCGCCCCCCGGCGCAGACGGCCGCTACGCGCTGCAGCTGGCGGCGCGCGCGGGCCACGTGGCGTGCTTCACGCGCTGCTGCCCGCCGCCCGCCAACCGCACGGCACCTTATTCCTCACGCGCTGCTCTACGATCACGACACGCGCGCTGCTCAAGGCCGGACGCCCAGGTCCCTCACGTCCTGCGAGCTCCGACGTGCCTAAGCAGACTGTCGAGACCGTGGCCGGTGCGACATTCAGCGTGGCCCTCTGGCTATGGTAGGCACTCACGCCGGAGGAGTGCGTACGCCGCAGATTCCCTCCTCGCAGCAGAGCCAATGCGACGTGCGTGGATGCCTCTTTGCACGCGTGACTGACATCGCAGGAGAAAAGGAAAACGACACAGATTTTTGAATATGAGTGAAAGTTCGATATTCTCGAGGCGTTGGGAAAGACATTTCAAGGCATCTTCCTCGCCGTGGCTGGGTGATCCTTGACTAGCGGTTGAAGGATGGCAATACTCTCATGCTGAGAGGTTTCTGGCAGCCGCGTGGGCTGGACGGACGACGCCGCAGAAAGCCTTGGAAAGGCTGTGGATTCCGGGAATGATTGT